>NW_024121366.1:8292749-8310816 GCF_016745375.1 Pimephales promelas | reverse complement strand
GACAATGGATACAAAAATTAAGGATAATTTTTGGGCTTCAATAGCTCAGAAAAGATTAATCTTTCCCGTAGCGTTAGCTAGCTTACGCAATATTCGTTCCCTCATCTAGAGAGAACCGAGGTTACGTTAGGTAACCGTTTGTTTTTTTGTTTCTGTTAATTAGGTTTATGCTTCAAATGAGAGATGGTTTGAAAAGTAATTATATATCGCAAAAATGTACTAGCGATTAGCTAAATATAATCGTAAAGATGTACTCTTGTATTTGACAGTACAATATAGTGGATGATACAGGGCCGTGTGGATGTGTCGAATGCCCCTGTTCTCTAGGTATTAAGTAAACTCCAAAGATACAAACTGTGGACCATTGTCAGTGGTAATGGTCTGTGGAAGGCCCCAGCGGGAAAAGGGACTCCAGAAAGTCCACAATGACCTGGGAAGTGACAGAGCCGGTAGTGTCAGTCATACACTACGACCAAGAACCGCTGATAGTGGGGGGCACTGTGGATTTCACCGCATATGTCTAATTGCAGATGCTCCCATGGCTTTGAGGGCCAGGTCAGTGGTTGCGGGGGTGGTGGGGGTCGGCGCATGATTTTTCCACTCACAACGCATGCTGGGCATTCTTTAACGAGAGTCTCAATTTCTTTGTCTATGCCTGGCCACCACACCAGGTCGCAGCATCTCTGTTTAAGCTTTACCATGCCCAGGTGGCCCTCGTGTGCCATGGCCAGCACGCGGGTGCGAAGAGCCCGTGGAATCACAGTGCAAAACCCACGTGCCACACTTGTCTCATTCCAACAAGAGAGCTCCTGCTTGACCCAAGAAAACGCCAACAGCTCCTGGTAGTTCTCTTGACCATCCCTGATGAATATAGGTGCAGAGCTGGGAGATGACTGGATCCTGTTCTGAGGCTGCTTTCAGTTCCTCTAGAGTGACCGTGGACTCGAGTGGACTGTGTAGCATGTGAATAATCTCACTCACACCAACTGAGTAGCTTTGTTCAGTTTGGTTCAGAGCCCGGGAGGCGAATGCCACAGGCCTCTCCACGCCATTCTGTACTTGTGATAGTACGGCACCCATTGCCAAGGCCGAGGCGTCACATGTGACTAGGGTGTGACTAGATATGTCAAAATGTGTCAACACTGGAGGTGAGGTAATTTGAGCTTCAAGAGTTTGCACTGCCTTGGTGCATTCTAGAGACCAGACCCACGGCTCATCTCTCCGAAGCAGCTGGCGCAGTGAGGCTGTTATGGCTGAATACTGGGGCATGAACTTCATGTAGTAGCTCATCATATCCAGAAATGAAGCGAGCTGGACAGCCGAGGTTGGTTCAGGAACGGAGAGGATGGCCTCCACATTAGATTGAAGGGGAGAGATGACTTCAGTGGAAAGTCGGAAGCCTACATATTCAATGGCCGTCACCGCAAAAAACACATATGTTACCATTGAGGGTTAACCTGTTCTTGGCTAGGGCTTCGAACACACTTAGCAGTAGTAGCACCATGTACCACCACCACATCATAAAGGTAAATATATAACATTAATGTTATTTATCACCTACCCCAACCCCATCCCTAAACCTACCTGTCACTGGGGTTAATACCATTTATGAGTCTTCCCCTACCATCCTAGAAAAAAAATATCGCTCCCCAGATGTAGATGTACATTTTGCTTCGTTTCGCTCAGACATTTAACGGCGAGTACATACACGCATTGAGCGGATAGCTCAAAATACGTATAGATAACACGCCACTTGTCTTGAAAGTGGCGTGTATGTTTGCGCAAAAGTCATGCTATGTTGAAACATAAACCGTCTCAATAAGGCACTCTGTGGGGCAGCAAACTGGTCTTTTACAAGTTGAACTGTCTCTGCATAGTCTCTATCTATTCCGTTGCCTGTTAATGTCTCCAGTTCGTGTTGTCCCTTGACTCCTAAACAGTGCCTCAGCAAAGCTGTTTTCCGAACTGCACTCATGTCGGCTAGTCCCATAGCTTGAAAGTACGTTTTAAAAGCATGATACCAGCGATTCCACGGTATTGTGGGCTCACTGGGAAGTGCAAGGAAAGGGGGTGGAGGAGGAAAAGAAAATTCAGCCATCCTCATCGCCAAAATGTTGTATATAAAAAAGGACGCTGGACAAGAGGTTAATGCACACAACTCACTTTACTTTTCGGAACTCTCTTTTCAGACCAAAACAGCTGCATACTCAACATGCATCAAGGTGTTACCAAATAAACACAGATTGATTTGTCCTGAACGGACATAACAGACTCACCGTTTTATTACCCAAACAATTCCTTACCTTTTCAATTAGATGACCCACATCCTCCATATGAGCTAACGTAATGTTACTTTGCATGAACATGCATAACTTTGTTTGACTGTCATGAATATTTGAAATGTCTATTTACATCAACTACAAGTCAGCCAAACATCCTGTCCAGCAGAAAATTAGCAACGTTGACATCCGTCTTCAAATTCTTCTAACTAGAGAAGAGCAGGCCACCCAAATGCCACAACACTACTGAGTCTGTGATTGGTAGATCAGTGGAGAGAGGTGCATCAGAACAAAACACAACTTGACAACATCAACATCAGTTGAGGGCTGCAACTTCCCTTTTTAAATGACAATATACTGGCCGGACTAACTGTTGTCAGTGAAATAAGTATTTGAAATGAACATACTTTATGTCTAGTGACATATCAGGGAATATTTATGATTAATTGAAATACATTTCTTGCATAAAGCTCCTTTAAATAGTAATAATGTGCTGCACATTTTTGTAAATCTGATTTAAAGGTATAGGGTAAACAATAGCGAGTTAGCTTTCTTCTAAATTACAGTAGTTATGATGTGAACGCAGCATAAGCTCAATGTTTTTGGTTCAGGACGAACTGTAAAAGATGGCTGCTGTTTCAGTTGCAGGACTCATTGACTGAGGTCTGTCTAACTCCGAATAGCATGAAACGCACTGAAGATGTGTGATGTCTGCGCCAGCCAGGTTCATGGAGGTATGGAAATAATTATGTTAACAGGCAGGTTGAACATCACATGCAATGATTGGACTAAGGCTGAATCCCAATTCACCCCTTGGCCTACCCCTTGTTTTCGAGTGTACCCCTTGGCGCTTAAAACGGAGTCACAAGGGCCAAGGGGTTGAAATATTCCCCTACGAAATGGAACAACCCTTCATGAACCCGATACGTCATCAGTCGTCGGCGATGGCTCTGCCGTTACAGAGTTTGTACAGGATTTCTCCATGACAACAACTGACAAACAGCTCAACTGCTCTTAACTGTGAACAAACATGATGATTATAACATCCCTTCCTCGAAATGTATGTCTTTTCTGATCGGAAAGGTAATTTATTATATCATTTCTTAATTTAAACGACTATAGTGTTATTATAAGAGTAAATAAAGTGCGTGGTGGAATCATCTGGCGCTAAATTTAAATGTTTAACCGTTTACGATCCATCTCGCCGGTGATTTCCGATGCATTCCGTGAACTTTTCTCTTAGCCCTCCGTTTGGAGTGTGCCTCTGAAAAATCTCAGTTTCGAGGGCTATGTAGGGCTATGTAGAATCGGGACACTAAGGGGTAGGGCCAAGGGGTGAATTGGGATTGAGTCTAACATTTTGTGGTCCTACGCCTTCCACAGATCATACACATGCATACTTTTAGACCAATTAACTTAGTAATTATCAGGATGTGAAGAGACTATCAACTTGCTTACATCAGTTAATAGTTCATAAACTATTGCTTCAACTGATCTCAAACTTCTTTAACTGCACACTGTTAGCAATTGATGTAATTTTTACAGGAAATTTTACAACAATGTATTGTATTTGCGTTTTACCTGTAAAAGGCAATGCACCATGGGAAATTAATGGACCTGTATTATTATTGTAATTTCACTGTATTCACGGAGTTTTACAATGGTTTTACAGCCACCGCGTTGCATCATGGGATCTTCGCGGTCTGAATTTTTAATTTTTAGGCGGTTAGTTCTAAACGTACATTCTGGGAGTAAGCCGTCATTCAAGAAGACGGAAAAGAAGCAATTCTGGGACGAAGGTAAGTTATCTTCACGTTATGTAATTTACTGTTACCGTTACACATGTATTTTTATAGCGTAAATAAAACGTTATTAGTTCTCGTTATCTGAGTGGATGGACGGTTTCGTCTGCTTTGATTAGATAACATTTATTCTTCCATCAGTCCATTCCCAGACAGCAAACTGACATTGAATCAATGTTGAAACAACGTCTCTCATGACATTGAAACAATGTTGATTTTGCTCATCGAATTAACGTTGAACCAACGTCAGACGCGGCATTCTTCAAAGCTAAATGAAAATCGAAAATTGGTTTGCTTTCATAACGTTGAAACAACGCGTTGATTTCAAGTTGATTTTCCGTTAGTTTCGAAAGAATGACGCGTCTGATGTTGGTTCAACGTTAATTCGATGAGCAAAACAATGTCAGATCAACGTTGTTTCGATGTCATATTTCCACGTTGATTCAATGTCAGTTTGCTATCTGGGTTGAAATCGGGTACGTAACGTTACTGGTAATTGCTAACATTTGCAACCTTGTTCTTCACAAATTGATGCTATTTTAATCTGCCTGAAGTAACGTTGATGTCCATATGTTTATTTCACTGTTTGGATGGATTGGCTAGCTAGCTCGAATCTCATTTAGGGCTGTCAAAGAATGTTCTAAATCCGAATATATATTCAAAAAGTTTTAAAAACTGAAAATGAATATTCGAATGTGGAAAAACACCCCCGCGGTAGCGCGGCTGTCTGCTTTCCGACTGGGCGCGGCGCGCTGTTGCCTGGTATAACCATAGACTGGGTATAACTTAGTTATTGCATGATAGGTTTGATTAAGTTAGTTACAACAGTTTCATGCACTGCAGGCTTCCACTGGTTTGGTTATTTACTGTTTCATGCCAAGAAAAAGTTACAAGCTCGCTCGGAGCGTTCAATATCGTTTCTCTATACTGCAAAACTTGAATTAATGTTAATAATATTTATTTCAATCACCGAATGAAGCCAGCTACCCAGATAGCAAACAGACATTGAATCAACGTGGAAATATGACATTGAAACAACGTTGATCTGACATTGTTTTGCTCATCGAATTAACGTTGAACCAACGTCAGACGCGTCATTCTTTCAAAACTAACGGAAAATCAACTTGAAATCAACGCGTTGTTTCAACGTTATGAAAGCAAACCAATTTTCGATTTTCATTTAGCTTTGAAGAATGCCGCGTCTGACGTTGGTTCAACGTTAATTCGATGAGCAAAATCAACGTTGTTTCAATGTCATGAGAGACGTCGTTTCCACGTTGATTCAATGTCAGTTTGCTGTCTGGGTAACGTTATGGGACAAGCGTCGCGACCTTAAATTGCTTGCACAAAACTCTTGATCAGCACACAACATTTATTTATTGTTGTTGTTTGTTTAAACCGTTATGCAGAGAGTGATGAGGGTGAACACGAGAGAAAAAGAGTGAGTGCGAGCGAGCGAGCGAGGTCTGCTCTGTGTGGTCTGTTGATTTATTTATTTTTGTGGTAATATGTTGTCAAATAGGTTTGAACTTAAATAAACTACCTATACAAGTAGTTATGGCTCTTTGTATGTATTTGTCCTGTTATTGACGTAAAGCGCGTCATGGGCCTGTTCTCGCATTTCAGTGAGCTGACCGAATTCCTATCCAGGAGAAGCTGCCAGATGCCGTAGACAACAGGAGTCAGAACATCATAGTACTTCCAACAGCAGAAGACACCAGGAGTGGGGAAGGTTCTGGATGCTTATGTCTGATGTGAGTACAACTTGCAGTGCATACAAATAAATTAACCATTCCCTCACTCCCATCTCTGTCCTGTTATTTTGTAATTGTTAAAGGGATATTTCACTTTAAAATTAATTTTTGATATGTTTTAGCTTACCTCAAGGGCATCCGAGATGTAGGTGTCTTTGTTTCCACAGTAGTTTAAATTGTAATATTTTTCGGTCAAACCGTTGTTGTCTATCAGTCATATAATACAGCCATGTCCAACTGAACTGAACTGAACCGTGTCCAATGTCCCGCCAGAAGTGATCGTTTGCGTGTGTATGTCACTCATTGTTTACACAGAGATTTCAGGAGTTTTACCTTTCACTAAACATATTTAGATATATCAAAATCGTCTTCCATTGCGATTTTCTGTACATCTAAATATGTTTAGATCTTCACAGTGAAAGGTAAAACTTCCGAAATCTCTGTGTAAACAATGAGTGACGTACACACGAAAGCAATCACTTCCGGCGGGACGTTGGACACGGTTCAGTTCGGTTCAGTTGGACATGGCTGTGGCTACACGAGGTAAAAACGATATAAATACTGTTTGTTTTCTCTCACAAACCGCTCATTTCGTGTCTTAGGCCATCAATGTGTACTTACATTTACGAGTCATTAAATCATGTTTAATTTGGACTTCTCTGTGCATGCTCTTTGAGGTGGTGACCATAGACCTCCATTATATGACTGGCAGAATGATGATGGCAAAATGTCAAAATTGAAAATACTGTGGAAACAAAGACACCTACATCTTGGATGCCCTTGAGGTAAGCTAAAACATATCAAAAATTAATTTCAAAGTAAACTATCCCTTTAATTACCAGAAATCAATCACCAGCCCCATCCTTTGCTATGGACACTTTGCACAAGTTATTCTAATTTTCCATTCTCCGAGGCAGTCAACGCACAGGCAGACATTGCTTGAATATTGGACCTTGGCTGATTGTTTATCACGTTTAGTCCCATCCACCCCCAGCGGATTTTAATTTACTATTTTATTGATCAGGGATGTGATTTTTCCGGATTAATCCGGAATTCCGGATTTTCCGACCTAAAATTGTGGCCTACGTGAATCATGCAGATCTGTTAAAAAAAAAAGGAGGAGGAGGGGGACTGGTGTCGGCAGCCGGACTGAAAAGGAGAGAATAAGAGCACATAACCCATAACTGGCTGACTGACGTACAGAAAGTTCCTTTCAAAGTATCAACAAGGACGTATATAGACCATTTCACAAGATGTTAACAACACTGGTCCAGAAGCACTCCTGTTTCAGTTTTTTAACACTACATAAAAGCTGGGATAAAATACAACCAGCAGAACATGTAAAACTGAATCAAAAAGTTAAACAAACATTTTTAAGATGTTTTCTTTACATGTGAAATAAAGAAAGCAGTTACAAACTGAAACAGGAAGTGCTTCTGGACCAGTGTTGTTTACATCTTGTGAAATGTCTATAGAGAGAATGTCTAATTGGTTCAGCTTGTTCACCTGCTCAATTTCGTATCAGTCGCTCTCGCGCTGAGTATCGTCGTCAGTTGACAAGAACATCACAGGTCACCAGGGCTGGGCGATATATCGATATAGTTCAAATTTGCGCTATGATTCTTGCTCCAATCAAGCTGCTGACTGCTTTTGTAGAAATATCGTGCATTCTGTCAGTTGCAGTTCTGACACCTCCGTCTCAACAGCACTGCCATTAGTGTAACTTACAACGCGACAAATACTCGCAATATTAACGCAGAGGAACGGCTAACGTTACATCAGTTCAGCGAGTTCACAAAAGTTAATTTGCATATGCTTAAAGCCTTGCCGGTTAAACATGTTTGCGTTCACTGCTGATGCGCTGTTCTGAGACTGCGGTCAAGTGGGCTGCACATGGAAAATACACGGTCAAGCCAGCCGCACCCGGTATCACGACAAGACATGAAATAATCACGTTGGTCCATTTTGGAAAACGTGTAGATGTCACAGTTTAACAAAACCATAAATAGGGCTATACTGCCCTCTTGTGTCAAATTATATTTTTAAGTTTCGATATCTCAGCTCTGGAAGGGTCTAGAGCCTCCATTGTTGCACTCAGGTCTAAGTCTCATGGCCCTCTATCAGAATCAAGAGTCTTGAGAAGATTGGGGATACTTAATTTTTCGCCCAAAAAAAAAACGTAAGGGGTAACACTGTCGTTTTTTTTTTCTGGTCGAAATTTTGAGTTTCGACATCTCAGCTCTGGAAGGGTCTAGAGCCTCCATTGTTGCACTCAGGTCTATGTGTCATGGCCCTCTATCAGAATCCAGAGTTTTGAGAAGATTGGGGATACTTAATTTTTCGCCCAAAAAAAAAAAAAACGTGAGGGGTAACACTGTCGTTTTTTTTTTTTTGGTCGAAATTTTGATTTTCGATATCTCAGCTCTAGAAGGGTCTAGAGCCTCCATTTTTGCACTCAGGTTTAAGTCTCATGGCCCTCTATCAGAATCCAGAGTTTTGAGAAGATTGGGGATACTTAATTTTTCGCCCCAAAAAAAAAAAACGTAAGGGGTAACACTGTCGTTTTTTTTTTCTGGTCGAAATTTTGAATTTCGATATCTCAGCTCTGGAAGGGTCTAGAGCCTCCATTGTTGCACTCAGGTCTATGTCTCATGGCCCTCTATCAGAATCCAGAGTTTTGAGAAGATTTGGGATATTAAATTTTTCGCCCAAAAAAAAAAAAACGTAAGGGGTAACACTGTTGTTTTTTTTTACGGGTCGAATTTTTGATTTTCGATATCTCAGCTCTGGAAGGGTCTAGAGCCTCCATTGTTGCACTCAGGTCTATGTCTCATGGCCCTCTATCAGAATCCAGAGTTTTGAGAAGATTGGGGATACTTATTTTTTCGCCCCCCCCAAAAAAAACGTAAGGGGTAACACTGTCGTTTTTTTTTACGGGTCGAAATTTTGATTTTCGATATCTCAGCTCTGGAAGGGTTTAGAGCCTCCATTGTTGCACTCAGGTGTATGTCTCATGGCCCTCTATCAGAATCCAGAGTTTTGAGAAGATTAGGATACTTAATTTTTCGCCCAAAAAAACAAAAAAAAAAACGTAAGGGGTAACACTGTCGTTTTTTTTTTCGGGTCGAAATTTTGAGTTTCGATATCTCAGCTCTGGAAGGGTCTAGAGCCTCCATTGTTGCACTCAGGTCTATGTCTCATGGCCCTCTATCAGAATCCAGAGTTTTGAGAAGATTGGGGATACTAAATTTTTCGCCCAAAAAAAAAACGTAAGGGGTAACACTGTCGTTTTTTTTTTTCTGGTCGAAATTTTGAATTTCGATATCTCAGCTCTGGAAGGGTCTAGAGCCTCCATTGTTGCACTCAGGTCTAAGTCTCATGGCCCTCTATCAGAATCCAGAGTTTTGAGAAGATTGGGGATACTTAATTTTTCGCCCAAAAAAAAAAAACGTAAGGGGTAACACTGTCGTTTTTTTTTCGGGTCGAAATTTTGAGTTTCGATATCTCAGCTCTGGAAGGGTCTAGAGCCTCCATTGTTGCACTCAGGTCTAAGTCTCATGGCCCTCTATCAGAATCCAGAGTTTTGAGAAGATTGGGGATACTTAATTTTTCGCCCAAAAAAAAAAAACGTAAGGGGTAACACTGTCGTTTTTTTTTCTGGTCGAAATTTTGATTTTCGATATCTCAGCTCTGGAAGGGTCTAGAGCCTCCATTTTTGCACTCAGGTCTAAGTCTCATGGCCCTCTATCAGAATCCAGAGTTTTGAGAAGATTGGGGATACTTAATTTTTCGCCCAAAAAAAAAACGTAAGGGGTAACACTGTCGTTTTTTTTTCTGGTCGAAATTTTGAATTTCGATATCTCAGCTCTGGAAGGGTCTAGAGCCTCCATTGTTGCACTCAGGTCTATGTCTCATGGCCCTCTATCAGAATCCAGAGTTTTGAGAAGATTGGGGATACTTAATTTTTCGCCCAAAAAAAAAAAAAACGTAAGGGGTAACACTGTTGTTTTTTTTTCGGGTCGAAATTTTGATTTTCGATATCTCAGCTCTGGAAGGGTTTAGAGCCTCCATTGTTGCACTCAGGTCTAAGTCTCATGGCCCTCTATCAGAATCCAGAGTTTTGAGAAGATTGGGGATACTTATTTTTTCGCCCCCCCCCCAAAAAAAAACGTAAGGGGTAACACTGTCGTTTTTTTTTCGGGTCGAAATTTTGATTTTCGATATCTCAGCTCTGGAAGGGTCTAGAGCCTCCATTGTTGCACTCAGGTCTAAGTCTCATGGCCCTCTATCAGAATCCAGAGTTTTGAGAAGATTGGGGATACTTAATTTTTCGCCCCCCAAAAAAAACGTAAGGGGTAACACTGTCGTTTTTTTTTTTCGGGTCGAAATTTTGATTTTCGATATCTCAGCTCTGGAAGGGTCTAGAGCCTCCATTGTTGCACTCAGGTCTAAGTCTCATGGCCCTCTATCAGAATCCAGAGTTTTGAGAAGATTGGGGATACTTAATTTTTCGCCCCAAAAAAAAACGTAAGGGGTAACACTGTCGTTTTTTTTTTCTGGTCGAAATTTTGAATTTCGATATCTCAGCTCTGGAAGGGTCTAGAGCCTCCATTGTTGCACTCAGGTCTATGTCTCATGGCCCTCTATCAGAATCCAGAGTTTTGAGAAGATTGGGGATACTTAATTTTTCGCCCAAAAAAAAAAACGTAAGGGGTAACACTGTCGTTTTTTTTTTCTGGTTCGAAATTTTGATTTTCGATATCTCAGCTCTGGAAGGGTCTAGAGCCTCCATTGTTGCACTCAGGTCTAAGTCTCATGGCCCTCTATCAGAATCCAGAGTTTTGAGAAGATTAGGGATACTTAATTTTTCGCCCACCCAAAAAAAAACGTAAGGGGTAACACTGTCGTTTTTTTTCGGGTCGAAATTTTGATTTTCGATATCTCAGCTCTGGAAGGGTCTAGAGCCTCCATTTTGCACTCAGGTCTAAGTCTCATGGCCCTCTATCAGAATCCAGAGTTTTGAGAAGATTGGGGATACTTAATTTTTCGCCCAAAAAAAAAAACGTAAGGGGTAACACTGTCGTTTTTTTTTCTGGTCGAAATTTTGAATTTCGATATCTCAGCTCTGGAAGGGTCTAGAGCCTCCATTGTTGCACTCAGGTCTATGTCTCATGGCCCTCTATCAGAATCCAGAGTTTTGAGAAGATTGGGGATACTTAATTTTTCGCCCAAAAAAAAAAAAACGTAAGGGGTAACACTGTCGTTTTTTTTTCTGGTCGAAATTTTGATTTTCGATATCTCAGCTCTGGAAGGGTCTAGAGCCTCCATTTTTGCACTCAGGTCTAAGTCTCATGGCCCTCTATCAGAATCCAGAGTTTTGAGAAGATTGGGATACTTAATTTTTCGCCCCAAAAAAAAAAACGTAAGGGGTAACACTGTCGTTTTTTTTTTCGGGTCGAAATTTTGAGTTTCGATATCTCAGCTCTGGAAGGGTCTAGAGCCTCCATTGTTGCACTCAGGTCTAGTCTCATGGCCCTCTATCAGAATCCAGAGTTTTGAGAAGATTGGGATACTTAATTTTTCGCCCCCAAAAAAAAAACGTAAGGGGTAACACTGTCGTTTTTTTTTCGGGTCGAAATTTTGATTTTCGATATCTCAGCTCTGGAAGGGTCTAGAGCCTCCATTGTTGCACTCAGGTCTAAGTCTCATGGCCCTCTATCAGAATCCAGAGTTTTGAGAAGATTGGGGATACTTAATTTTTCGCCCAAAAAAAAAAACGTAAGGGGTAACACTGTCGTTTTTTTTTCTGGTCGAAATTTTGAATTTCGATATCTCAGCTCTGGAAGGGTCTAGAGCCTCCATTTTTGCACTCAGGTCTAAGTCTCATGGCCCTCTATCAGAATCCAGAGTTTTGAGAAGATTGGGGATACTTAATTTTTCGCCCAAAAAAAAAAACGTAAGGGGTAACACTGTCGTTTTTTTTTCTGGTCGAAATTTTGAATTTCGATATCTCAGCTCTGGAAGGGTCTAGAGCCTCCATTGTTGCACTCAGGTCTAAGTCTCATGGCCCTCTATCAGAATCCAGAGTTTTGAGAAGATTTTGTATACTTAATTTTTCGCCCAAAAAAAAAAAAACGTAAGGGGTAACACTGTCGTTTTTTTTTTGGGTCGAAATTTTGATTTTCGATATCTCAGCTCTGGAAGGGTCTAGAGCCTCCATTGTTGCACTCAGGTCTAAGTCTCATGGCCCTCTATCAGAATCCAGAGTTTTGAGAAGATTGGGGATACTTAATTTTTCGCCCCAAAAAAAACGTAAGGGGTAACACTGTCGTTTTTTTTTCGGGTCGAAATTTTGATTTTCGATATCTCAGCTCTGGAAGGGTCTAGAGCCTCCATTGTTGCACTCAGGTCTAAGTCTCATGGCCCTCTATCAGAATCCAGAGTTTTGAGAAGATTGGGGATACTTAATTTTTCGCCCAAAAAAAAAACGTAAGGGTAACACTGTCGTTTTTTTTTTCGGGTCGAAATTTTGATTTCGATATCTCAGCTCTGGAAGGGTCTAGAGCCTCCATTGTTGCACTCAGGTCTAAGTCTCATGGCCCTCTATCAGAATCCAGAGTTTTGAGAAGATTGGGGATACTTAATTTTTCGCCCCCAAAAAAAAAACGTAAGGGGTAACACTGTCTTTTTTTTTTCGGGTCGAAATTTTGAGTTTCGATATCTCAGCTCTGGAAGGGTCTAGAGCCTCCATTGTTGCACTCAGGTCTAAGTCTCATGGCCCTCTATCAGAATCCAGAGTTTTGAGAAGATTGGGGATACTTAATTTTTCGCCCAAAAAAAAAAAAACGTAAGGGGTAACACTGTCGTTTTTTTTTCGGGTCGAAATTTTGATTTCGATATCTCAGCTCTGGAAGGGTCTAGAGCCTCCATTGTTGCACTCAGGTCTAAGTCTCATGGCCCTCTATCAGAATCCAGAGTTTTGAGAAGATTGGGGATACTTAATTTTTCGCCCCAAAAAAAAAACGTAAGGGGTAACACTGTCGTTTTTTTTTTCGGGTCGAAATTTTGAGTTTCGATATCTCAGCTCTGGAAGGGTCTAGAGCCTCCATTGTTGCACTCAGGTCTAAGTCTCATGGCCCTCTATCAGAATCCAGAGTTTTGAGAAGATTGGGGATACTTAATTTTTCGCCCCAAAAAAAAAAACGTAAGGGTAACACTGTCGTTTTTTTTTCGGGTCGAAAATTTGATTTTCGATATCTCAGCTCTGGAAGGGTCTAGAGCCTCCATTGTTGCACTCAGGTCTAAGTCTCATGGCCCTCTATCAGAATCCAGAGTTTTGAGAAGATTGGGGATACTTAATTTTTCGCCCAAAAAAAAAAAAACGTAAGGGTAACACTGTCGTTTTTTTTTCGGTCGAAATTTTGATTTTCGATATCTCAGCTCTGGAAGGGTCTAGAGCCTCCATTGTTGCACTCAGGTCTAAGTCTCATGGCCCTCTATCAGAATCCAGAGTTTGAGAAGATTGGGATACTTAATTTTTCGCCCCCAAAAAAAAAACGTAAGGGGTAACACTGTCGTTTTTTTTTCGGGTCGAAATTTTGATTTTCGATATCTCAGCTCTGGAAGGGTCTAGAGCCTCCATTGTTGCACTCAGGTCTAAGTCTCATGGCCCTCTATCAGAATCCAGAGTTTTGAGAAGATTAGGGATAATTAATTTTTCGCCCCCAAAAAAAAACGTAAGGGGTAACACTGTCGTTTTTTTTTTCTGGTCGAAATTTTGATTTTCGATATCTCAGCTCTGGAAGGGTCTAGAGCCTCCATTTTTGCACTCAGGTCTAAGTCTCATGGCCCTCTATCAGAATCCAGAGTTTTGAGAAGATTTGGGATACTTAATTTTTCGCCCAAAAAAAAAAACGTAAGGGGTAACACTGTCGTTTTTTTTTCGGGTCGAAATTTTGAATTTCGATATCTCAGCTCTGGAAGGGTCTAGAGCCTCCATTGTTGCACTCAGGTCTAAGTCTCATGGCCCTCTATCAGAATCCAGAGTTTGAGAAGATTGGGGATACTTAATTTTTCGCCCAAAAAAAAAAAACGTAAGGGGTAACACTGTCGTTTTTTTTTCGGGTCGAAATTTTGATTTTCGATATCTCAGCTCTGGAAGGGTCTAGAGCCTCCATTTTGCACTCAGGTCTAAGTCTCATGGCCCTCTATCAGAATCCAGAGTTTTGAGAAGATTGGGATACTTAATTTTTCGCCCCAAAAAAAAAAACGTAAGGGGTAACACTGTCGTTTTTTTTTTCGGGTCGAAATTTTGAGTTTCGATATCTCAGCTCTGGAAGGGTCTAGAGCCTCCATTGTTGCACTCAGGTCTAAGTCTCATGGCCCTCTATCAGAATCCAGAGTTTTGAGAAGATTGGGGATACTTAATTTTTCGCCCAAAAAAAAAAACGTAAGGGGTAACACTGTCGTTTTTTTTTCGGGTCGAAATTTTGAGTTTCGATATCTCAGCTCTGGAAGGGTCTAGAGCCTCCATTGTTGCACTCAGGTCTAAGTCTCATGGCCCTCTATCAGAATCCAGAGTTTTGAGAAGATTGGGGATACTTAATTTTTCGCCCCAAAAAAAAAAAGTAAGGGGTAACACTGTCGTTTTTTTTTTCGGGTCGAAATTTTGATTTTCGATATCTCAGCTCTGGAAGGGTCTAGAGCCTCCATTGTTGCACTCAGGTCTAAGTCTCATGGCCCTCTATCAGAATCCAGAGTTTGAGAAGATTGGGATACTTAATTTTTCGCCCAAAAAAAAAAAAACGTAAGGGGTAACACTGTCGTTTTTTTTCGGGTCGAAATTTTGAATTTCGATATCTCAGCTCTGGAAGGGTCTAGAGCCTCCATTTTTGCACTCAGGTCTAAGTCTCATGGCCCTCTATCAGAATCCAGAGTTTTGAGAAGATTGGGAATACTTAATTTTTCGCCCAAAAAAAAAACGTAAGGGTAACACTGTCGTTTTTTTTTCGGTCGAAATTTTGATTTTCGATATCTCAGCTCTGGAAGGGTCTAGAGCCTCCATTGTTGCACTCAGGTCTAAGTCTCATGGCCCTCTATCAGAATCCAGAGTTTTGAGAAGATTGGGGATACTTAATTTTTCGCCCAAAAAAAAAAAACGTAAGGGGTAACACTGTCGTTTTTTTTTTCGGTCGAAATTTGATTTTCGATATCTCAGCTCTGGAAGGGTCTAGAGCCTCCATTTGTTGCACTCAGGTCTAAGTCTCATGGCCCTCTATCAGAATCCAGAGTTTTGAGAAGATTGGGATACTTAATTTTTCGCCCCCAAAAAAAAACGTAAGGGGTAACACTGTCGTTTTTTTTCGGGTCGAAATTTTGATTTTCGATATCTCAGCTCTGGAAGGGTCTAGAGCCTCCATTGTTGCACTCAGGTCTAAGTCTCATGGCCCTCTATCAGAATCCAGAGTTTTGAGAAGATTGGGGATACTTAATTTTTCGCCCCAAAAAAAAACGTAAGGGGTAACACTGTCGTTTTTTTTTTCCGGTCGAAATTTTGAGTTTCGATATCTCAGCTCTGGAAGGGTCTAGAGCCTCCATTGTTGCACTCAGGTCTAAGTCTCATGGCCCTCTATCAGAATCCAGAGTTTTGAGAAGATTGGGGATACTTAATTTTTCGCCCCAAAAAAAACGTAAGGGGTAACACTGTCTTTTTTTTTTCGGGTCGAAATTTTGAGTTTCGATATCTCAGCTCTGGAAGGGTCTAGAGCCTCCATTGTTGCACTCAGGTCTAAGTCTCATGGCCCTCTATCAGAATCCAGAGTTTTGAGAAGATTGGGGATACTTAATTTTTCGCCCAAAAAAAAAAAACGTAAGGGTAACACTGTCGTTTTTTTTTTCGGGTCGAATTTTGATTTTCGATATCTCAGCTCTGGAAGGGTCTAGAGCCTCCATTGTTGCACTCAGGTCTAAGTCTCATGGCCCTCTATCAGAATCCAGAGTTTTGAGAAGATTGGGATACTTAATTTTTCGCCCCCAAAAAAAAAACGTAAGGGGTAACACTGTCGTTTTTTTTTTCGGGTCGAAATTTTGAGTTTCGATATCTCAGCTCTGGAAGGGTCTAGAGCCTCCATTGTTGCACTCAGGTCTAAGTCTCATGGCCCTCTATCAGAATCCAGAGTTTTGAGAAGATTGGGGATACTTAATTTTTCGCCCCCAAAAAAAAAACGTAAGGGGTAACACTGTCGTTTTTTTTTCGGGTCGAAATTTTTAATTTCGATATCTCAGCTCTGGAAGGGTCTAGAGCCTCCATTGTTGCACTCAGGTCTAAGTCTCATGGCCCTCTATCAGAATCCAGAGTTTTGAGAAGATTGGGGATACTTAATTTTTCGCCCAAAAAAAAAAAACGTAAGGGGTAACACTGTCGTTTTTTTTTTTCGGGTCGAAATTTTGATTTTCGATATCTCAGCTCTGGAAGGGTCTAGAGCCTCCATTGTTGCACTCAGGTCTAAGTCTCATGGCCCTCTATCAGAATCCAGAGTTTGAGAAGATTGGGATACTTAATTTTCGCCCCCAAAAAAAAAAACGTAAGGGGTAACACTGTCGTTTTTTTTTTCGGGTCGAAATTTTGAGTTTCGATATCTCAGCTCTGGAAGGGTCTAGAGCCTCCATTGTTGCACTCAGGTCTAAGTCTCATGGCCCTCTATCAGAATCCAGAGTTTTGAGAAGATTGGGGATACTTAATTTTTCGCCCCCAAAAAAAAAACGTAAGGGGTAACACTGTCGTTTTTTTTTTCTGGTCTTTTAAATTTTTAATTTCGATATCTCAGCTCTGGAAGGGTCTAGAGCCTCCATTGTTGCACTCAGGTCTAAGTCTCATGGCCCTCTATCAGAATCCAGAGTTTTGAGAAGATTGGGGATACTTAATTTTTCGCCCAAAAAAAAAAAACGTAAGGGGTAACACTGTCGTTTTTTTTTCGGGTCGAAATTTTGATTTTCGATATCTCAGCTCTGGAAGGGTCTAGAGCCTCCATTGTTGCACTCAGGTCTAAGTCTCATGGCCCTCTATCAGAATCCAGAGTTTTGAGAAGATTGGGGATACTTAATTTTTCGCCCCCAAAAAAAAACGTAAGGGGTAACACTGTCGTTTTTTTTTTCTGGTCGAAATTTTTGATTTTCGATATCTCAGCTCTGGAAGGGTCTAGAGCCTCCATTTTTGCACTCAGGTCTAAGTCTCATGGCCCTCTATCAGAATCCAGAGTTTTGAGAAGATTGGGGATACTTAATTTTTCGCCCAAAAAAAAAAAAACGTAAGGGGTAACACTGTCGTTTTTTTTTCTGGTCGAAATTTTGAATTTTCGATATCTCAGCTCTGGAAGGGTCTAGAGCCTCCATTGTTGCACTCAGGTCTAAGTCTCATGGCCCTCTATCAGAATCCAGAGTTTTGAGAAGATTGGGGATACTTAATTTTTCGCCCAAAAAAAAAAAAACGTAAGGGGTAACACTGTCGTTTTTTTTTTCGGGTCGAAATTTTGATTTTCGATATCTCAGCTCTGGAAGGGTCTAGAGCCTCCATTGTTGCACTCAGGTCTAAGTCTCATGGCCCTCTATCAGAATCCAGAGTTTTGAGAAGATTGGGATACTTAATTTTTCGCCCCCCAAAAAAAAAACGTAAGGGGTAACACTGTCGTTTTTTTTTTCGGGTCGAAATTTTGAGTTTCGATATCTCAGCTCTGGAAGGGTCTAGAGCCTCCATTGTTGCACTCAGGTCTAAGTCTCATGGCCCTCTATCAGAATCCAGAGTTTTGAGAAGATTGGGGATACTTAATTTTTCGCCCCAAAAAAAAAAACGTAAGGGGTAACACTGTCGTTTTTTTTTCGGGTCGAAATTTTTGATTTTCGATATCTCAGCTCTGGAAGGGTCTAGAGCCTCCATTGTTGCACTCAGGTCTAAGTCTCATGGCCCTCTATCAGAATCCAGAGTTTGAGAAGATTGGGGATACTTAATTTTTCGCCCAAAAAAAAAACGTAAGGGGTAACACTGTCGTTTTTTTTTTTCGGGTCGAAATTTTTGAATTTCGATATCTCAGCTCTGGAAGGGTCTAGAGCCTCCATTTTTGCACTCAGGTCTAAGTCTCATGCCCTCTATCAGAATCCAGAGTTTTGAGAAGATTGGGGATACTTAATTTTTCGCCAAAAAAAAAAACGTAAGGGGTAACACTGTCGTTTTTTTTTC
>NW_024121366.1:8045870-8127761 GCF_016745375.1 Pimephales promelas | reverse complement strand
TCTGAAAAGTCACAAACGTGCATCACAGAACAGAGCAAGCATATTATTCGAATATTAAATAAAATAAGGAATGGAATTCGAATAATATTGTCGAGGAAGATTGACAGCCCTAACACACACCCGACCCCACCTCTCCATGTTAGACTAGTCCCGTCCGGATAGGGCTTGAGAATGAGAATGAGCGTTTGTACCTTTATGCGAGTGGCGTGTGGGTCTGAGCAGTCATCGAACCTGATGGTGTATCCCACCTCGTGCCCGAGAAACGCCCCTCTCTCCTCTGCTACGCGGCTGGCCACCTGTGCACACACACACACACACGTTCACAGACTACAGCTGGCGTTCACCCTCACACATGAGCCGAGCAGAAGGGTTATACTTACAGAGGTGACCGCAACGCGTCGAGGCTGCGTCACGCCGATCACCTTCCCCTCCGCAGCCCAGCCGGCCTCCAGCAGATACTGACACACACACACACACGTCACATCATCAAAACCCTGCTAACTCACTCTGACTAGCAGGATAACTGAATGTTCACTGGCTACGTTTACATGCACAACTTTTGTTTCAATCGGACTGAATTCATTACGATTAGGGTTGGGTATCGTTTTGAATTTGAACGATTCTGATTCCGATTCCTTGTTTTGATTCCGGTTCCTAACGATTCCCGATTCCGATTCTTTTAAAAGGCAGGGTTTAGCTAACCTTGCTAACCAACGGTCTTTCTGAAGGAAATACTCCTTCTGTCACAAATTTTGCATTTTGCCGAGATTTCGTTATTTTTAGAAAAGTGAAGCCACACTTTGGACCGCCGACGTAAGCTAACCGCACATAAACGTTGGCATAACTCGCGCGGTTATGCCAACACTTCCGGTAGACGCTTCTTCGTTGGTGTTGTTCAGCGGTTTCTTCTTCCGCTCGGCGGACTGTGAATATCGAAATTAGGAATCGAAATTAACTTTTGAACGATTCCGGGAAAAACGAAAAGTTAGTCTCGGTTCCAATCGATACTCGATTCTCGATACTCAACCCTAATTACGATTGCTGAATCTGAATGAAGTGCGTACATGAACGCTGAACATGAGATCGGTTGGCACAAGCCTAAAATCGGGACATGTGCACACTGCACCAATATACAGCGATTCCCACTGTTTGCGCATACTAACCATTCTCCTACGTTGGCTCTTTATTTGTGTAGGTAATCAACTGAGGAAGTTTCATTGTAATATCTATTATTTACAAATTTTACCCTATTCACCTGTAGTGTCTCGCCTTAAAGTTAGCTTGCTATTGCTAGCCACTCGAAATTGCCTAGCCTACCTTTAAATGAAAGTGGAAAATATAACACAAAAACACAATTCAAACTGTTAATAAAACTGTAATAGTATCTCAATGATAACAGCAGACTTTATATTTATCCATTTCTGGTCATAGTTTGGAGAAAATGAACCGCCACATGTGCAAACGAACCGCAAAACCAGTCGTCTGTGGATGAGAGTCTGAATCAAGCACTGGTGGGCTGCTGTCCGGTGACACACACACAGTGAACGGAGGATTATGGGATGACGGGACACTCATTTATAAGACACTTTATTAAAGGTGCATTGCGCAAGTCTCTGAGTTTTTACAGAACTACGCCCCCTCTGGCAACAAGGGAAACTGCAACCAGTTCCTGCACTTCATACCTCACTATATATTTCAACATCATTACACATGCGCAGTCCTTTCAGTTTCGGTTTTCAATCCATTTAAAGGGTTAGTTCACCCAAAAATGAAAATTCTGTCAGTATTTACTCCCCCTCATGTTGTTCCAACCCCGTAAGACCTTCGTTCATCTTCAGAACACAAATGAAGATATTTAAGATATTAAGATCGCTCCTGCATACAGTCCGTAGGCTTCTTGAGGGAATGACAATTGCTGGCCTTGAAAAGTCATTAAAGACATCGTTAAAATAGTCCAAGTGACTACAGGGGCTCAATCTTAAGTTTATCAAACGACGAGAACACTTTTGTGCGCAAAAAAAAAAAAAAATTACGACTTTATTTCAAGTATTCACTTCCTTCTCCATGAGCCTGTAAGTCAGTTAACGTAGTGTGATTGCGTAGAGCTACGTCACACGTAGGCTCACTATTGGCCGACGCTGGTCATGTGTGTGATGCGTGTGACGTACAATAACAGAAGCTTACACTATTAAACTAGTAACCTGACTCGAGGCAGAGAGAGAAATAAACGAACAGTTGAAATAAAGTCGTTATTTTTGTTGCTTTTTGCGCACAAAAGTGTTCTCGTCGTTTGATAAACTTAAGATTGAGCCCCTGTAGTCACTTGGACTATTTTAACGATGTCTTTAATGACTTTTCGAGGACAGCAAGAGCCAGTCCCTCAAGAAGCCTATGGACTGTATGCAGGAGCGATCTTAATATCTTAAATATCTTAATTTGTGTTCCGAAGATGAACGAAGGTCTTACGGGGTTGGAACAACATGAGGGTGAGTAAATACTGACAGAATTTTCATTTTTGGGTGAACTAACCCTTTAAGTGTTAAGTGTCCTCTCGATCGGATTAGAAAAGGAATAAACCGACCCTTTCCATTCTGATCGATTAAGGAGTTTACATGAAAGCTTTCCAGTCCGATTGAGCCGTCAACCCGATTACTAACGGATTATTTGTTTGCATGTAAACGTATATCCACTGACTGACAAACCTGTGGGATTTGTGTGCTTTTCCCAGATCCTGTTTCTCCAACAATCACCACAGTCTGGAAACTCTCCACCACATAGAGGATGTTGTTTCTGTGCTGGATATGCAATCAACAAACATCATTTATAAATACAGAAAAACTGAACTCAATATTGTAAACAGTACAGTGTTGGGAAAAGTTGCTGTTAAAAGGAGTGTTATAATATTGTCTTACTCCCTAAAAAAGTAACTAATTGCATTTATGGAGAGTGATGCGTTACATTACTTTTGCATTTCTTTTTCATAACAACAAAAAAAAAGTTCTATATTTTGGCACATGTATATGGAAGCTTGTTTCCGCCACTGAATAAAAAAAAATAATAATAATTGTGACTATTTATCTCGCAATTCTGACTTTATAATACATAATTGCGAGTTTATGTCTCGAAATTCTGGCATCTTTTCTCAGGATTGTGAGATATAAACTCGCAATTGCGAGTTATCAGCCAAAGTCTTTTTTCCCCTCAGAATAGTTTATATCTCGCGATTCTGACTTTATATCTCACAATTGTGACTTTATATCTCGCAATTATGACTTTATATCTCGCAATTATGACTTTATATATTCTGACTTTTTATCTTGCAATTCTGACTTTATATCTCGCAATTCTGACTTTATATCTCGCGATTATGACTTTATATCACCCAATTCTGACTTTATATCAATCAATTCTGACTTTATATCTCGTGATTCTAACTTTATAACACGCAATTTCGACTTTATATCTCGCAATTCTGACTTTATATCTTACAATTCTGACTTTATATCTGGCAATTCTGACTTTATATCTGGCAATTCTGACTATAACACACAATTCTGACTTTATATCTCGCAATTCTGACTTATCTCTCACAATTCTGACTTTATATCTTGCAATTCTGACTTTATATCTCACAATTCTGACTTTATATCTCACAATTCTGACTTTATATCTGGCAAAATCTCGCAATTCTGACCTTATATCTCGCAATTCTAACTTTATATCTCACAATTCTGACTTTATATCTGGCAACTCTGACTTTATATCAATCAATTCTAATTTTATATCTCGCAATTCTGACTTTATATCAATCAATTCTGACTTTATATCTCATAATTCTGACTTTATTTTAGGGATGGGACGATAACCGGTTTCACGATAAACCGTGAAATGTACTGACGGTTAGTATTATCGTTTAAAATTTAATTATCATTAAAACCGTGTTTGATTATCGCGATTTTAATAACTCACTGAATCCTGTCGGCCAGTCTGACGCAGGCGCGCGCACGCAATATTTTTTTTAATTACTCTTCGAGAAGGAATAGTGGAAGGCAGTGACCGGCTCGGGAGATTTTTCAGCCTTTTAAGAGGACCAAATCTGAGGTGTGGTCATATTTTGGGTTTTACAAAAGTCCTGAGGGAAACTTGATCGAGGATGGTCACCTTGTCTGCTGAACAAAAAGTCACTGCAATAGAAACACTTCAAATCTGCCGAGTCGTCTTGTGTGATCATCACCTGAACTCAAGGCAAGTTAACTTTGACCTTAATACCAAAACTACGTCTGGGAAACAATTGGGCACGAAATGTTGTTTTGAGTTGAAACATTTTATGTCACTCACTTGAAATAGACGTGAAGCTTCCGCGAAGAAAAGTTCGTAGCAAGTGAATTTGAGCCAAAGATGAACGAACAACTTCAAACAAGACTATTATTAAGAGTGATATTTTAAGGGGATAGTAAAGTATCGATACATCACGTATTAAACTGATTTTATTTTTACCACATAATTACGGGAACATATTGAATTGATAATGAGATTAGCTAATGTTTTAAATCTTACCTGTTTATTAATTCATTTTGTAAAACAATCGTCCAGACAAGATATATCACACCAATATTATCAAACTCTGTAAGCAATAAATCAACTATGATTTCATTTTTGCAATACAATCAAAAACCGGAGACGCAAGACGGCAAGTTGTATTTGAATGAAACAAGAGCGCGCGTCCGTTGTGATATGGATGTGAGTGTGTAATAATACGTTGCTATTGACGACGGGCATTATAAAGAAGCAAATGCCATAGAATAGAATCTTGCTTAAAAAACTGCATAGAGAGGCTTGTTTTATTTGTTGTTTGTTGATTTTCAATTATAAAACTTGTTCATAAAAAAATTAGTTCTTTTTGAGCACTTTCATAAATTTTTAACAAAACCGTGATAATATTGATAATCACGATTATTTTGGACACTATAATCGTGATATGAAATTTTCATACCGTCCCATCCCTACTTTATTTCTCCCAATTCTGACTTTATATCAATCAATTCTGACTTTATATCTCGTGATTCTAACTTTATAACACGCAATTTCGACTTTATATCTCGCAATTCTGACTTTATATCTTACAATTCTGATTTTATATATTCTAACTTTTTATCTCGCAATTCTGACTTTATATTTCGCAATTCTGACTTTATATCTCGCGATTATGACTTTATATCTCGCAATTCTGACTTTATATATGACTTTTTATCTTGC
Source organism: Pimephales promelas (assembly GCF_016745375.1). The sequence continues at coordinate 8,122,505 of NW_024121366.1, read as the reverse complement.
AATTCTGACTTTATATCTCGCAATTCTGACTTTATATCTCGCGATTATGACTTTATATCATCCAATTCTGACTTTATATCAATCAATTCTGACTTTATATCTCGTGATTCTAACTTTATAACACGCAATTTCGACTTTATATCTCGCAATTCTGACTTTATATCTTACAATTCTGACTTTATATCTGGCAATTCTGACTTTATATCTGGCAATTCTGACTATAACACACAATTCTGACTTTATCTCTCACAATTCTGACTTTATATCTTGCAACTCTGACTTTATATCTCACAATTCTGACTTTATATCTGGCAAAATCTCGCAATTCTGACTTTATATCTCGCAATTCTAACTTTATATCTCGCAATTCTGACTTTATATCTTGCAACTCTGACTTTATATCTCACAATTCTGACTATAACACGCAATTCTGACTTTATATCTCGCAATTCTGACTTTATATCTCGCAATTCTAACTTTATATCTCACAATTCTGACTATATCTTGCAACTCTGACTTTATATCTCACAATTCTGACTATAACACGCAATTCTGACTTTATATGTCGCAATTCTGACTTTATATCTTACAATTCTGACTTTATATCTTACAATTCTGACTTTATATCTTACAATTCTGACTTTATATCTGGCAATTCTGACTTTATATCTTACAATTCTGACTTTATATCACACAATTCGGACTTTATAACACGCAATTTCGACTTTATATCTCGCAATTCTGACTTTATATATGCTAACTTTTTATCTTGCAATTCTGACTTTATATCTCACAATTCTGACTTTATATCTCGCAACTCTGACTTTATATCAATCAATTCTAATTTTATATCTCGCAATTCTGACTTTATATCAATCAATTCTGACTTTATATCTCATAATTCTGACTTTATTTTAGGGATGGGACGATAACCGGTTTCACGATAAACCGTGATAAAATCTACTGACGGTTAGTATTATCGTTTAAAATTTAATTATCATTAAAACCGTGTTTGATTATCGCGATTTTAATAACTCACTGAATCCTGTCGGCCAGTCTGACGCAGGCGCGCGCACGCAATATTTTTTTTAATTACTCTTCGAGAAGGAATAGTGGAAGGCAGTGACCGGCTCGGGAGATTTTTCAGCCTTTTAAGAGGACCAAATCTGAGGTGTGGTCATATTTTGGGTTTTACAAAAGTCCTGAGGGAAACTTGATCGAGGATGGTCACCTTGTCTGCTGAACAAAAAGTCACTGCAATAGAAACACTTCAAATCTGCCGAGTCGTCTTGTGTGATCATCACCCGAACTCAAGGCAAGTTAACTTTGACCTTAATACCAAAACTACGTCTGGGAAACAATTGGGCACGAAATGTTGTTTTGAGTTGAAACATTTTATGTCACTCACTTGAAATAGACGTGAAGCTTCCGCGAAGAAAAGTTCGTAGCAAGTGAATTTGAGCCAAAGATGAACGAACAACTTCAAACAAGACTATTATTAAGAGTGATATTTTAAGGGATAGTAAAGTATCGATACATCACGTATTAAACTGATTTTATTTTTACCACATAATTACGGGAACATATTGAATTGATAATGAGATTAGCTAATGTTTTAAATCTTACCTGTTTATTAATTCATTTTGTAAAACAATCGTCCAGACAAGATATATCACACCAATATTATCAAACTCTGTAAGCAATAAATCAACTATGATTTCATTTTTGCAATACAATCAAAAACCGGAGACGCAAGACGGCAAGTTGTATTTGAATGAAACAAGAGCGCGCGTCCGTTGTGATATGGATGTGAGTGTGTAATAATACGTTGCTATTGACGACGAGCATTATAAAGAAGCAAATGCCATAGAATAGAATCTTGCTTAAAAAACTGCATAGAGAGGCTTGTTTTATTTGTTGTTTGTTGATTTTCAATTATAAAACTTGTTCATAAAAAAATCAGTTCTTTTTGAGCACTTTCATAAATTTTTAACAAAACCGTGATAATATTGATAATCACGATTATTTTGGACACTATAATCGTGATATGAAATTTTCATACCGTCCCATCCCTACTTTATTTCTCCCAATTCTGACTTTATATCAATCAATTCTGACTTTATATCTCGTGATTCTAACTTTATAACACGCAATTTCGACTTTATATCTCGCAATTCTGACTTTATATCTTACAATTCTGATTTTATATATTCTAACTTTTTATCTCGCAATTCTGACTTTATATCTCGCAATTCTGACTTTATATCTTACAATTCTGACTTTATATCTGGCAACTCTGCCTTTATATCTTACAATTCTGACTTTATATCTGGCAATTCTGACTTTATATCTTACAATTCTGACTTTATATCTTACAATTCTGACTATATATCTTACAATTCTGACTATAACACACAATTCTGACTTTATCTCTCACAATTCTGACTTTATATCTCGCAATTCTGACTTTATATCTCGCAATTCTAACTTTATATCTCGCAATTCTGACTTTATATCTTGCAACTCTGACTTTATATCTCACAATTCTGACTATAACACGCAATTCTGAGAAATAAAGTCAGAATTGCAGATGTAAACTAGCAATTGTGAGAAAAAAAGTCAGAAATGTGAGATAAATAGTCGCAATCACCTTTTTTATTTTTCATCCTGTGGCGGAAACAAGCTTCCATAAACGTAAAAGCCCTTTCACACGAAAATTAATTAATTAACACTACTGTTAATACTGTCACGATACTGGAATTTCTGACTTCGATACAATACCTTTAAAAATATCGATATTCAATAGATTTTGCTATAATGGCTTTCACACAGCGCCGTAGGACGGCTTTATTTGAGACTGAACTACAAAGTAAATTCACAAAGAAATAAAAACACGTAAACAGTCAGAAATAAAATAAGAACAAATAAAAATAGCACAAATGGATTATAATAAAGAGACAAATGAAATAAACAGAATAAGAGTACTGGATACTGGAATGCTTTCAGATATTTCAGTGTTGATAAATATCGCTGTGAAGACTAGGGTTGGGAATAAAAAATAACTTTAAATCTCCTCTTATCGATTCCTTTGTGTGCATTTAATATGACTTTAAACCATTCAAACGCATCAGACCGAACTCAATGATTGGACAAACATTTTTTGGTCCTGAGACTTCCACAAATTATATAAGTATATTTAATATTTAGACGACTATTGTTAGCAGGATGTGAAGACACTAGTTTCAACCAGTAAAACAAAAAGTGTTTATGACAAACATTGGCTAGACTGCTTTTAACAGCGGTCCACACACCCACACACACACACACAGTTACCTTGAAGACAGGCAGCCTCTGCCTCTGTTTCTCTATGGAGAGAGCCGTGTGCGGGTTAAAGATGATGGGCGAGCCGGTGGTCTCAGTGGACAGATCTCTCTCCTCACACACACCCGGAGCCTCTGAGCCTGAAAGACACACACAGACACACACACACCAGCCGTTCAAACACTGACAGGAGCAGCTCCATGTTCACTGTCATGCATCAGTAGATTCAGAGCATCCTGGATAAATGCTGTGCTTCTGCGAGAGAATAATCAGTCTGGATCAAACCATGTCATTCTAATGCATTATTATAGTGGGATAACTTTCGTGTATTCTGTTGCTGGTTCATGATGCTCGTGATCATGTTATATAGTCATGCAGCACTGCAGTAACACTCTAATACATCAAATACACACCAACATTGCACATAAATCAACACACAGCACAGAGATGCTGCAGTATACGCTTACTGTGGACTAATATCACCCGTCAAGATTTGTATATATGTATATATTGGTATAACATGATAGACGATATGAATTTTACCGGGTTTCCAGAATTTCATGGTGTTGTGGGGCGCCGCCATGATGCTACGTCATTGAACACGGTGATGTCATGATCGCTCGTGTGAACTCAACACTAGAGGACGACAAAGGCGAGACGAATTCAGTGCGAAATAATAATATAAATGTTAAAATTTTATAAAATATATAACAATACATAACTTAATTTTTTTATAATGATACGCTGTAAAAAATACAAATTAAAAAGCCAGTTCTGTTCAATTTTCAACTCAACGATTTTCAACTCAATAATGTATTCATTTCAACATTACGGTCACAGTCTATTATATTATCACGCAGTGAGGCTTATAAAGAAACACAAAAACCACGGATAGAAAAATGTGCATTGTGAGGGATACTCTTCGGTGGGTCGTACTGCCATTTAATGTGTTTTTATCTAGGAGAAAATTGTTTTATCTAGGAGCTTTATAAAGCTTTTTACACCATTGAAAACTCGCACAGCCTTGCTTGAATACATGTCGTGGCTGAATAGTCTATACTTAAATGTATTTAGTGTGTCAGGCTTTTATTAATCAAAACACACCTGATGAATACTTTGTTTTTCATTTTCTAGAAGTAGTTAAATACCTTGCTGTTTTTGTTTGTTTTCTTCTAATTAAGAGAAGATACACCGCCATCTTACTCGAAAAGTGACTTGAACACACCTGGAGTCAAACACAAACTTCACCAGAGGACCTGAACACGACCAATAATAATAATATAATATTTAGTATTTTACATGACTTTTCCTATATTTGAAAAATCTCATCTTTAAAAATTAGGCAACCTCATATGAGATGAGGGAAGACCTGGGGGGAACCAGTTTTGGGAGGGCGAATTAAAATCTTGATTCATAGTAGTTTGCCTTATTTTGAGTCATCTTGAGCTTCCCTGGTTGAGATGGATTGAAACATTGTCTTATATAAACGAGCACACCTGCTTCACGAACAAGAACAAATGCAGGTCTGGGTGTGATCGTGTCCGTCGGGGAATTGATTGGATGGTTGTGGATCTCTTTAAGGTCAACAGAAATCCAGGACTTCTCAATACACTCAATCAAACAAACAACTTTACTCGATCTGTAAAGCTATTAAAAAAGAGGATAAAATGTCCATCAGAGCGTGATCTGTTGAAAAGTGTGGGGCAGACAATGCCCAGGATTTATTTTATTCTCCAAAACATTTCAGCCAGAAAATAGTCTCTCTACAGCCTCGGGTACATTAATCATAACATTCGCATTTCCATGAACACACTATAAAATACTGAGAAGTATGTTACAACAACGAGACATAAGAAACTCTTTAATACATTATGGATTCAATAAAATGAATTGTACAGAATTTACACACTCCTATTGTATCTGACAGTTCATAAACAGAGTAAGACAATCTGTGTTGGAAGCTAATCGTGAAAGAAACGAACAAAACCATAAAATTAAGTTAAACCCTGCTCGATGCGGCGGCGCTCGAGACAGAAAAAGCAGAGAGGACGAACAGAAAGAACGGTTGTGAACCCATTAGCCGTGGCAGTGCACTGGACAGTATTAGCTTAAATTCAGTGACCCCTGGGGGTGCGAGAAGGTCTTGTACCCACGATGCACCTCTTCCTCAAGGCTCACACATGCTGCTGGTTACATAGACAGAGGCCTCGGAGAAGCGACTCCATCCAGCCTTTCCATTTGAAATGAAACAAAATGTCTGTCTTAGTCTCTCCAGAACTATGGGTTTCCTGCAGGTCCTCCTCAGTCGTAGTGCAGCGCCGTGTAGAATATGATCCAAACCACCTGAACACACACACACACACACACAGAGTTATCAGACACTGTAAAGCAGAGTTAGAGATGATCAACAGGAATCACAGCACACATTCCAGTCATAATCAATTAAAACAACAATTAGTGGAGTGTTTTAATTAATTCAATGTTGAAAAAATAAAATAACGCCATTTCCGGACAGGATGACTTTCCTCATTACAGTAAAATTAAGAATATTTCATACGAGGATGAGAATTTACTGGATATGTGCCATGAACATACCGTCACAATGCAAAAAACGAAATTTATAAAATAAAATAAAAATACTCTTTTTCTTACTTTAATTTTGGAATAAACTCTAACATTGCTTAATGAAAAATGTGGCAAGCTGTGCTACTCTTTAAATATGTAAAATACTCACCTAGCACGTAAAAATTAGGCTAATATTAACGTCTCATGACTCATATTACACATTACACTACCTTTCTAAAGTTTGCAGTCAGTACATTTGAGGAATTTGACATATTTTGTAATTCCGGACACATTAAATTGATCAGTGACAGACTAAAGACTATTATGTTCTAATCAGTGTTTAGAGTAACATTATAAGTAACATGAGTTATGTTATCAATTACTCTTTTCCAAATAGCTAGTAAAGTGATGCATTACTTTTAAATTTACAACAAAATATACGAGTTGCTTTTCCAAATACACAGTTTTCCCAACAGAGTCTTTCATTTATGGTGTCGAAGGGCCTTTACATTTGCCAAAAAAAAAAAAAAACATTTTCTTAAACAATCAAGCCAAGCCCAGATGAGAAAGAGGAACACAAAAGTAATGTAACAGTACTTTCAATAAAAAGTAACTAAGTAACGCATTTCTTGCCAAACGTTTTTAGGGAGTAACAACATTCTAAAGCATTACTTTTAAAAAGTAACTTTCCCCAACACTGGTAATCAAAGATATACATTTTCAAAGAAGTTCTTTCGAACTTTCTATTTGTCAGAGATGAAATGCGGTTCGTTTAGCTTTGGTCCGGCCAATTGAGCGTGTTGACCCGGCGTTGGGAAAACGGATCCCTCTGATTGGCTGTTGAGCCTTGTAAACCAGCGCGCGAGAAGAAAAACAAAAGTGACGAAGCAAGCAAACGACTAAGACGAGAGGAGACGCACAAAAGGCGCTTTTAAATCTTCCCACATCTTTTTTTGATGCGTTCCAATACACAAATATGTTCTCCTCGTGACATGGCCGTGTGTAGTAGGGCTGCGCAACTAATCACAATGAAACCACACGCCATTGGGTGAAGTCTGCGATTATACTCCGTATTTATAATTATTATATACTTTCATTTCTTCCGTGTGGGAATCTGCGTGAGTTTCTCAATTCTCACTCATGCGGCGCTAATGTCGTTATTTTTGTTTTGTTTTTTGCACACAAAAAGTATTCTCGTCGAATCTTTTTCCGAGTCATTTGGTTCATTCAACAAACGAAATGAACGAATTGACTCGGAAGAAGATTTGTTCATTTTGATGAATGAGTTTGAACGGGAGAGTCACGAACGTGCACCACAGAACAGAGCAAGGCGAGCATTTGAGTTTATAAAACTTAAACTTTGTTATTTATTTATTAAATGAGCGATCGTTTCGCTTGATAAGACCCTTATTCATCGTCTGGAATCGTTTAAAGCCCTTTGAACAGTTTGCAGTTTGCACTGAAAGCGTCTTTTGGACCTTGAACCGTTTGGTTCCCATTGAAGTCCATTATATGGAGAAAAGGCTGGAATGTTTTCATCAAAAACCTTCATTTCTGTTCGACTGAAGAAAGAAAGACATGGACATCTTGGATGACATGGGGGTGAGTAAATTATCAGCAAAAGTTTTTTTAAAAGTGAACTACTCCTTTAACGCTTTGGACCTCCATGTTATTTTGGCTGACCTCATAAAGCATAAGTCCAAACACAGTATAACAGGTTTAGCAGCAGAAAGACAAATATAACTACCAGAAACAAAGCAAATGAAGTCATGAAGCCTTCTTTGGTGAGCTCCCATGTCCCGCCGTACTCCTCCTCGTCCACCTGCTGGAAACTGCTGAAGTACACGTACAGGACGCCTGCGTTGATGACACAGAATCTGGAGGACACACACACACACACACCACTAAAGCTCATGCATGACTGTATGACGTGATCAAGTGTTCAGGTCCAGGACTTCAGTACTCACATGATGATACCCAGAAACCCTTTCAGAGGAGCCACGCCCCATATTACGCCCAGTATCACTGCGATGATCTGCCGGAACCAGTAGACCACGTCTAAAAACTCATCCTGCAAGGAAACGACAACAATTAAGGAACAATACACACGCATTAAATTTTTTTTTTTTTCCCCTTTCGTTTTTAATGCCATTCCAGTTTCTATGAGAGCAAGGTTTAGTTATTCAAAACTATAACTAAATGTGATGTTTATTAGTTCAGAGAAAAAGTTCCTCAAAGGAAGTTCCTCAGTAAAGCATGTTTAATCAGAGAGACCGTCCAGACAGCTTTAACGGACACACACACAAAAATATGCCAAATACCCCTTTAGTCGATATCCCCGTAAGCACAGAAACATTAATAAGCACTAATATAATATAGAGCATTTATGCAGTGCAACCTGGGAAGTTTTTTGATACCTGAAAATCTTTGTTTACAAGCGCACACGGGTCAAAAAAAATATGAAAACGATAACTTTTTGTGCATTTTTTCTGACTGGACCAATAGAAAAAAACATGAGCCCTGTGATATTGAAGGGCAGGGGCCTGTTTCAGAAAGGAGGTTAAGTGAAAACTCTGAGTATGTTAACCCTGAAATGAGGGAAACTCTGGGTTTTCCGTTTCAGAAAGGGGGGTATATCAAACCCGAGAAAGCAGAGTAAGTCAAGCCCGTTTCTGAAAGAGAGGTAACTTATACTCAGAGTCAGTTACCATGGTAACTTACTCTGTGAACCTAACCTGGTCAGGAGCAGGTTTTCTTCAGTAAACCCAGAGTTTCTTGCGGTCTCCTCCCCTTTTTTTAAAGAGGAAGTGCTGTTTAAACACCAACAATAATACTAAAATGTATTTACACGTTCTTTAAGGAATATATATATATTGTATGTCCATGGTTTAATTGACTAAATCTGTTTTGCAGCACTTTGCCAAAAAATAAAAGGATTAAAACATTTGCTAAACTTTTATTTGATTACCACTGTTTTGGATAATATATTTCTATTAAAGGGACTCTGTGTAGGAAATACCCCCATCTAGTGGTTAAATAGTATTTTGCATTCAAACGAATTTTGCTCTCCAGCGCCTCGCATTTTCAAGTGCGTATTGCATCTACGGTTGCCGTTATGTACCAAAAATGCTATGACAGGATGTCTTGTAGTAACACTTCATCGAGTTTTTCGGGTGAACAGGTTTGTAACTTAAAAAAAAAAACAGCAACTTATGTGTTAACTTATGTGTACAATTTATGTGTCTAGCTGTATAAATTAATTTTAATTCTCTGTACAATCTTATCCACATAGCAAAATCACAATTTTAGCTAATTGATCATTTATATATAAAAAGAAAGCTGTATAGAAAATCTTACAGAGAGCAATATTTTCTTCAATATTTTCTTACAATCATTATCTCTATATTCTTACTGAATTTATAGGTTATAAAGAATTAACTTACAAACCTTGTTTTTAGCACCTTCCTTCACAATAGCTGCGAGTAAAGTAGTCAATAGCTGCTATTCATCAAAGACCTTGTTTAACTTTTTTACCAATAAATGTTATACTGTCTATATAATAAAGTACACAACCAAGCAATGACAAAAAAATTAAGTCAGACTGTAACATTGACTAACCTGTCGAGGAGAAAGCAGGCAACTTCAGCGTCTCTTCTGAAATCTTTCTGCTGCATTAGCTATTTCCACGGTTGAAAACGCTATCCCGATATTTAAGGCCATTGCACACTGAGCACGAAATATTCGTATGCGTATTTTCCTGTACGTCAGCCTAAAAATTCGTCACGCATAGAAACCTTGCACACCGAGTCCGTTGCGTATTTATTAAACCTTTGCGGGAAAAAACGCAAAAATACCAAATGGATTCGTCAAGCAGTGAGGATGATTTTTGCCCTCTCTCATATTGAAAAGAGAAGAAATAGAAAATATCCATCCAATCCTGAAATTGCGCCGAGAGGAAGGAGTTCATTATCAAGAAGTTGCGATTTTATCCTGAGCGATTCAAAATTTACCTCAGAATGTCAGCGGGACAGTTTGATGCTTTGCTAGCGATTCTGGAGCCACATATTAAAAACAAGACCACCAATTTCCGTGAACCAATCGATTCTGAACGGAGACTGGCAGTGTGTCTGGTATGGACCAGGTATGGACACACACACAAACACACACCCGCGCGCGGCCCTGTGGAAGCGCTGGGCAGACAGAACAGCTAGGCTGTTATTGTGTATGTATTGTGTATATTGTGCCCAAATAATACATTAGTTATCGAATAGGCTGCTCAATCACACTTTATTCGATCCTAAATTTCAATCTGATTGAAAGGGGAGGTTTATTAATTTCATAATCCAATATAGAGAAGAGAACATAAACACTTGATCGAATTGAAAACCGAAACTGAAAGCACGGCGCATATGTGCAATGATGTGAGGACGAGCTCCCCCGGCCCTGAATTGTCAAAAGACCTCTCAAAATGCTGGCTCTGGATGCGAAAAACGCAGAAAATCGAACCATATCCGATTAATTTTATGACGGAAAAATGAATGGTCTTGTTTTTTGCAATCTCCGTTCACTTTTCCTTTTTCGTTCAAGTCTGGCCTTTTTTTGCGAGGAGGATGCATTCTCCTGTGACTCGGCATATGGTCCGCAATTAGAGCAAAAGAGCAATCAGCAATCATAGGAGTGCAATGCAGCCGTTTAAACTTGCAGGGAATGCGCCTCTCAATGTGACGTGACGATGGCTCTGAGTCTGAACGAAAACGCGTTGTGGAAACGCGTTTGGCTTGTGGTACTTTTTGACCCTCTCTGCTATTATAGTTTTCAAGATGGCGGAACGGACATGGAAGCCTCCGTGAACCTACCCGTCCCATGTACATAAAGATAATAAATTCTTCATTTACGAGGATAAGTCAGATAATTTGCAGAGGTATTTGTACACCATTGAGGACATATTTATGAATAAAAATATTGATTTCAGATAATAAAATACCTAAAAATCTACACAGAGTCCCTTTAAATCATTGAAAAAATTGTAATAAAATTTAATAAGTTATTAATGATAAAAAAATAAGATGTCAAACATAATCAATTATTGAAGTTAGTTGATATTATGTTTTATTGAACAAATGTTTAATTTATTTAACTGTCATTTTAAGTGATGAAAATAATAACCGTAATTTAATAATGCAGTTTATATATTTAACAATTGTTTAATACCATAAACCGTGATATTTTCTGAGACGGTTCTCATACTGTGAAACTCTCATACGTTACAACCCCACATGGGGGAGCAAATGTATAGCTTTCAATTATACTGTAATGACGAATGGCAATTTCATAGAGACATCAGTCACAGTATTAGCATTTTCATAAAAATATGAAAATAAACATATTTAAAATATAGGCTACTGTCTTGTTGTTCTTTCTACATTAATTTGGAGATTAAACGTAAAATTATAAAATAAAATAAAAATCAAATATATAATTAATATTAACAATAAAATATATTCAAAAAATATATATTTACAATTTTAACATCAGGTTCGACTAATCACGATTGATTGGTTAACTTTTTAATCGATTTACAGCACTTTATGATAATATAAAAATATATAAATCTTATATATATGATAATATATATATAAGGATCAGCACAAGCCAGCCACAGTAATCTCCTTTACACAGCACAGACCTTCTCTTCCCACACTGCTTTACAGCTGATGGCTTTGCTCCATGAGGACTGTTTCACTCCTCCATTGACCACATGAACCTCGTCTTTCCGCTTTGAGCTGCTCGTCATGTTTCCTCTGTTTAAACACGATAAAACACGCGATCCGATGTTTAAAAGCCTAGAACCCGAGTATAAAATCTTCTTCAAGCGTTCAGATCTGCAGCTTTTCGCCCCACATTGACACCGCGCTGGGAACGGACTCTGCGCATGCGCACTGAAGTCATGACCTTGCCACGCCATCCAATGAACGAATGCGACGTCTCAAGGTTCAGCCAATGAGAACGCTGAACTGGCCCTTTTTTCTATTTTTACTTTTCTTCTTCTATCTTTTTTTCTCTAAATGATATATCAACACGAATACAACATGATTATTTGTGTCTTAATTGATTGTACTTGAATTCTCTATATTAATAATTTTAAAAAAGCTGAACTGTTCTCCTGCGCATGCGTGCAGCGTGCAGCCACTTTGCGCCCTCTATAGGTTATAGATCATTACTGCAGTTTTAGAGTTCATTCATTTCTGCATAATTTATTTATTTTGATTACGAAGTAAAAAAGCATCTACAACTAGAGGCAAAAAATAATGTAAAACGATTTCTACAGACTCTTAGAGATGACAGGAATTGTAACTCGAGTGAATAATAAGTTAGTCATTTGGTCATGAACCGATTTTATTGTATTGTAGGCTAAATATTAGTGTTGGACGAAATAGCCATGATTGTGTGTATTTTGTACGCATTTTATAGGCCTATGTATTTATTAAGAATATATTGAGAGCCAAAAAGAAAGGTTGCTTAATAAAATAACGTTTAATGAAAATTCTGTAACACTTTATTACAGTGTCCTCGTTACACGTGTTCTTGTATAGCTACTATACAGTATGCATGCAACTAACCCTCAACCAAACCCCATCCTGCATATAGTTCATACATAATTATTTTAAGATGTCCGTGTTACATTGTAATTTATACATTTAAAGTGTAGCCAAAATTGTGTCAGTAATATTTTTATTATGTAAAGTGTAAAAACCAACAAGATGGCAGTGATATATTAAGATTGCTAGAAAAATGACGCAGCGATATCTACTTTAAGTTTCCCATATAGACTGTAAAAACTGTAACCCACAAGAGCTGGTCCTCCAGCACCGGCAGGGGGCGCCAGTTATAGAGAATCCCTGGAACTTTCACCGTCTTCACGATAAAACAATTCTGAACACAGTATTAGGTTTCCAGTGGCTCCTAAAGCAAAGGAAACTCATTTTAAAATATTTAATGGGATACCCGTCAAGTGAATTTTTAAAACAACAGTTTAATTTCGAAGAAAATCTCTGTAATTTTTGTCAAGCTGACATAGAGACAAGACAACTGATCATCTTTTATTTTTTTTATTTTTTTACATGTTACTTCAAATACTTTATTGGTCTTATAAGTTGGAATCAAAGATTCATTCTGCCCACTTTTGATAGGAAACATATTATGTTTGGAATGCTGTTGGACGAGAAAAGAAATGAATTTCTTATTTATGTAATGTTGATCAGCGGCGGACTGGCCATCTAGTTCACAAATATGTAGAAAAAAATAAATAAAATGTTTAATTGGCACCAAGTTCAAATTCACACCCACAATGAAAAAAAAAAACATTTAAACATTTTGCTTGGACTCTTTGTGTTTCGTCATATCATTCATTTGTTGCTTATGTTCATCGATCAGCAACGTTTCATGTTCAGTTCTGTCTATTGTGGAAGTGTTGTGTGTCGCTCAGTCTCTGTTTGAATTACTTATTGGATTTAATATATTAAATATTACCCGATTGCATTCATCTTCTTCTTCGTGTGTTTGGCTCCTGCGCATTGGGATAATCTGCCTTTTAATGTATGATCTTTGACTTCAAAAATTGTTTGTTTTGTTGTTTTGAAACTGCAAGTTTTAAACGATACAGCAATGTTTATATTTAGCAAACATTCATACTGTATGTGTTTATTCTGTCGGGATGAGTTTGTTGTTTTGAATGAGGTGGCTGTTGTTGTTTATGTTTTGTGTTATGTTATGTTATGTTATCAAACTTCTGTGTATTATGACCCCATTGAAAACGAGATGATGCATCCCAAGGGGTTTATCCTAAATAGTAAAATTTGTTACAAATAAACAAACAAACTAATGTCCAATTCTCTTGACTACATGTTTGTTTCAATGTGCTTTCTAAAGACTAGCCAGAACCTTTCTAAAGATGATTAATGGGCTATTAGTCATGATTATTTGATTCTTTGACTGCCCTTTTGGTGGTTTAAGTCACCTTTATCTATATAGTGGTTTTTACATAGTAGCCTATTTACTTTGCTTCTATAAACCCAATAATCAAGACAACAACACCATCTCTATAAAAGCATGTATAACGTTGTTATGTACAGTCTTTATACATGAATCAATATGTTTGAGAAGCCCTGTGTGCATAAGCCTAGTAGCCTATTTCTGCAGCATTCATATTACCTCACTTGACCTCAGAAACAAATGGCACCAGCTTAATTGTTGTTCCTTCACTGTTATTTGAACTTCCCTCAAACTTTTTCACCCGAGTTCGCAGAAATAACTTTTCACCCATGACCACGACGGATTCACTTCGTACGAATCTTAATTACTCATCATTATCAGTTTATATCCATGAGCTGATCATCAGGGCTTCGGATGCCAGTGACGCATCCAGTCACATGACTCTGCTGCTGGTGACGTACGGCGTGAGTTTCTTTCCCCGTCTGTGTTTAACACACACTCACTCACACACACTCACTCACACACACACACTCGACTGGACATAAACAAGAGTGAAGGGCCTTTGTGTTACACTCATCATCACTGTGTCTATCCTCCAGCACGAGCTGATTTGAGCTGTGTGTGTGTGGCAGCTGACGGGATTCGGCTCGTGCGCGCGCGGGTGAGTTTGTGTTTGACTTTTATTGTTACACATCGACGTCACAATCTATCATTACAGCAGCTATACAGCGCTGATACATTTAAACTCACTGACTGCTGCTCAGTGACTGAGTGAGTGTGTGTGAGAGAGTGTGTGTGTGTGAGTGAGTGAGTGTAATGGCGACAGGAAGAAGGGGTGGCGATGTAGTTTGTGGTTATGGTTTTTAATATATGTGATCATATTTCATAATATTAGTATTCATATACGCTGAAGTTGATCGGGATAACGGCACACGTGTGTGTGTGTGTGTGTGTGATCAGACATGCACAGTATAGGCTATGTGAATTACTAGTGCTGTGAGATCCTGTTCATCTAATCTGCTTTAAATGGTTGAATTTATAAAGTTGGTTGGTTATTCATTCCTTTAAACATATTTCCACTAATCACTCATTTATATGAACTCTTATGTGATCAGAACTCTAAATCTATGCCTGACAGTGTACACATTGGAGTCATGTTTAGAGAATGATATACAAGAGAGGCTGATACATGAGGCAATATTTGGTCATTTTTTCATTTTCGAGATCATTTTCGGCATTGGCGATGAGATTGACGGATAAACAGAGAAAGTTTGCCCATGTGTCAGATTAATAATATACCAGTAGTTTGTTTATGGATTATGCACATTTTGAATTGTAAATGTTTGGGGAAATGCTAAATTAATGTTATTATACAATTTGACAAGTGTTTATTTAAATTTGCGATCATTAAATGTTATTACATACATTTTCCCACCCTGCACCATAGCATCAGTTTCTTGTCAGTATCAGTCATTTCAAAAACACTCGTGTACTAGTGTCACATTCATGAACGATCATCCACTGAGAGATGGCAGACTGTCTCCAGTCAGTAAAGTTTAGTTTAGTAATAAAGAGTGAAATGGATAAATATCTGAAGCTCAAAGCAGGCTGTGGTGTTAGATTGATGAAAACTGCAAATCTGGAGGATTACCTCCTTCACGGGCCTCTCCTCCTCAGCAAACGGCCGCGATCCGTGTAGAAATGCTCTTTTACATCTCACAATGACTGACATAAGACTAGAGAGTATGCAGAGCAGTGTCAAATCGATTAATCGCATCTAACATAACAGATTGTTTATATAATGTATATGTGCGGGTGCGCGTGCGTGAATATAAACACACACACACACACACACATATGAACGTGTTCATTCCTTACATGACGTCAAACCGATTACTCGCGATTAATCGCATCCAAAAATAAAAAATAAAAGTTTGTGTTTACATAATATATGTGGGTGCACTGTGTATAATTATTTTATATAAATACACACACATGCTTGTATATATTTAAGAAATATTTTCATGTATATAGATTTATATATAATTTATATAATATATAAATAATTTGGAAAAAAATAATATTTTTTCCTAAATATATGTGTGTGTGTATACAAATATACATATATAAATTTGTGTATGTGTGTGCGCGTGTATTTATGTGTATATATGTATATATATATATGTGTGTGTGTGTGTACAGTATATATACACATACACAAACACACAGACTCACACACACATACACTTTTATGCTATAAGTGATTAATAGATTTGACAGCACTTGTTCAGAGCTGGTACCTTGAAAGCGGATCTGTATGTTAGGAATGTATGTCATCTGAAAATATTTGGTTGTGCTGAAACTTTTGATATAATAGGATTTATTTTTATCATGCATTAACACTATTATAATTTTTCTAGTAGTGAAACCCCTAAATTACCGGTGAACACTTCGACCATTACAGCGTCTGCGTAAGCTTCAGTCTTCCTGGTTTTACTCTGCTCTCCTTCTTCCAGGTGGGATTATTGCAATTCTGTCCCGTAACAAAACAAGGAAGCGCTCCCTTGGCTTGGCCATGAGTGTGAAGCGTCTGAGTCAGGACGAGGCTCGGGTCCGGTCAGCAGGAGCTGGCATTGAGACTGTGGTGATGTCAGCCATTTTAGGTTGGACAGCAGAGCGCGCGCGCGTGTGTGTGTGTGTGTGTGTTGTGCCGCCATGTTTCTCCCCTCACTCGTCCATTTTTAACCGAGCCTTAACACCTTAGGTGCTGGCCACGGCGAATCTGTGCCACTCTGCTTTTCAAGAGCACTTCAGCAACGACTTAGAAACACGCTGGTGTACCGCAAACGTACCAAAAAAGCCACTTTAGGTCTGTTTGACGAAGATGAAGCATATTGTCAGTAGAAAGAAACCCCCCAAAAGTGGACAAATTTTTGTGACTTTTTTTGTCAATGATAAGTCAGTTGAACTGCGACCTAGAAACACGTTTTCGTCTGAGCGTCAACACGCATTGATGTGCCGTTCAGGACGAGGGAACGCCGTGCTGTTGACAATGAGTGAGAACAACCACACCTATCTGACACAGCCTGAAATAAGAGCAGGGCCTGCTGCCGGAAAAACAAGCCAGGGACCGAACGCTGTCCGTGGGCTGACCACTGTGTGTAGCAGTGCGTTAACTCGGAGTGTGTGTGTGTTGGGGGGGGGTTGCTATGGGGATAGTAACACACCAGTGGTGCTGACGACCCGTCTCCCTGCAGACTGGGCTGAACTTGTTGAAGGAGAGAGAGAGAGAGAGAGAGACACAGAGGGAGTGAATGGGGGAGGGGAGGCGAGCAGGCAGACTGACGGTGGGGTACATGTGTTTTCACCAAAGCAACCGTACCAGATAGTGAATAGATTGTGACCCCAACTACACAAAGCCAATGTGTAACGCTTCCTCTAACGGCTGAGAATTGGTCAGTTTAGGCGCTATTGTGTCCCACAGGACATGTGATATTGTTTATTTACGTGTCCTCCAGGCAGAGAGACAAAGATATCCTGTCAGGAGTCTAAACGCATAGGCATCAAACATTTAATATAGTATTTATTCATACCTTTAAGTCAAGTGGCAACAGATTGTTTGCTCAAGGGGAAAGAAGATCAACACTATTGCAGACAGGTATGAGTTACATACGTAAAAGTATTACCAAACAAGTCCATGAGCTTTTGAGTTAGATCCTAAACCGCTAAGACCAGTCTTACAAGATATTAAAGGTAGGCTTCATTAAAGGTAGATTGGCCTAATCTGAGACCGTAAAGTAAGTCTGGTTGCCTCTTGACTTACTGTTAGTGGGACAATGTCTAAACATAGCATTTATTAGCATGTCAGATCAATGTGTTGTTGTTTTTTTTTCAGTAACAAATTCATAGATTTTTACATTTTTCAACATCGGGTTGAAGTGCAAGCTTATTTTTGCCGCTCTCGCTGTAGACGTGGGTTGCATGTTGTATGCTTGCTCATTCGAGAGGCGCTCGACTCCCAGGTTGACCACTCGCTAAATAGCTCATGGTGGAACATTCCAGAGTGCTTGGAGTGAGGAGGAGGAGGAGATGAGGGTAACGGCTCTGTGATTGTTGGATGAGGGTGTGTGTGTGATGGGGGTAGGGATGGGGAATTGGTATCAAGGCAAAAAAATTCCTTGCTGAAACACCTCACTGCTTCCTGCGACAATGACACACACACACACACACTCGCACCTCGGCCCAAACTTCCTCGCCCTGCCCCCACTCGTCTTCTCGTCCTCGGGGTCTGACCCACATGATGGATGTCGGGCCCGCCCACCGCACAACCCCTTTGTGTTGGTTATCTGACCCAGCAGGGTTGGCAGGGCCGTGCCCCTCAATGGCAACACTGCAAGCCACAATGAAGGGCATTTCCATCTGGGAAAAACAGGAATGCGTGGCAGAGTGTTCCTCTGCGAGGATGACAAACACACGACCGCTGAGATGTACGTGATTTAGCCTCAGAACTCATTGAGGCGATCACCTGAGCCATGATTGATCTCTCTGAAGCTGCAGGACACGTATATCATGGCGATGGCAGTTGTAGTTCGAGTAAAAATGTCTATTTTTAAGAGCCTTCCGAGTTGGGCCCTGGAAAAACATCTTCTAAATTAAAACAAAATCATTGTGATTTTTATATGTTTCTTGTTTTAAGTTTTAGATACTAAGCCAGAATAGATGATTGCTGTTGAATGGCCATCAATGGAGATTAAAGGTGTAGTTCACTTTAAAAAAAACTTTTGCTGATAATTTACTCACCCCCATGTCATCCAAGATGTCCATGTCTTTCTTTCTTCAGTCGAAAAGAAATTAAGGTTTTTGATGAAAACATTCCAGGATTTTTCTCCATACAATGGACTTCAATGGGAACCAAACGGTTGAAGGTCCAAAAGACACTTTCAGTGCAGCTTCAAAGGGCTTTAAACGATTCCAGACGATGAATAAGGGTCTTATCAAGCGAAATGATCGCTCATTTAATAAATAAATAACAAAGTTTACGTTTTATAAGCTCAAATGGTCGCATTGCTCTGTTCTGTGATGAGCGTTCGTGACTCTCCTGTTCGAACTCGTTCATCAAAACGAACGAATCTTTTTCTGAGTCAGTTTGTTCGTTTCGTTCATTAAATGAACCAAATGACTTGGAAAAAGATTTGTTCATTTTGAGTTCGAACAGGAGAGTCACGAACGCTCATCACAGAACAGAGCAAGGCGAGCATTTGAGCTTATAAAACTTAAACTTTGTTATTTATTTATTAAATGAGCGATCGTTTCGCTTGATAAGACACTTATTCATCGTCTGGAATCGTTTAAACCCCTTTGAAGCTGCACTGAAACTGTCTTTTGAATCTTGAACTGTTTGGTTCCCATTGAAGTCCATTATATGGAGGAAATCCTGGAATGTGAAAGAAAGCCATGGACATCTTGGATGACGTGGGGGTGAGTAAATTATCAGCAAAAGTTTTTTGAAGAGTGAGCTACTCCTTTAATGTAGCGCTTTAGCGGGAGAGAGAAGCAACGCAAACGTTTGACTTCATTCAAGATCATTATCATAAACGACCTCATAAACGAGGGCTTGTGGTGTGAACCGCTCTGTTGTTCTGATGTGCTGTTCACTTTTTAAACCGTAAAATTGTGCTACCGATGTTGTCATGCCCCGTGGTTTTGGTTGGATCCAAGCCAAGGTCTGGAACTGGACCACTATTTGAAGATTTGGACTAAACCTTTTCATGTGGTAGAATTGGGTTAAGAAACATGTTCTTGTTGGTATAGATGTGCACCTTTCTTAAGCCCCTTTCACACTGCCCGTTGATTCTGGTAAATTGCCAGAACGCCTTCTGTGTGAACGCAAACACGACCCGGGATTGATACCGGCATCGATGCCGGTTTGGGGACCTAGTAACATTGCCGGAATCAGTCCCGGAACGCGCGGTGTGTGAACAAAAGCCAGGACCAATGCCGTAAGGGGTGTGTCATAGTGACAAGAGGTCGCAATTGCATGTTATTAAGTCAGAATTATGAGATATAAACTATTCTGAGGTTAAAAAATAAGTAGCCATTTTTTTCCCCTTAGAATTTGACTTTATAACTCGCAATGGGAGATATAAACTCGCATTAGACTTTATTTCACGGAATTCTGTCTTTACAACATGCGATTGAGGCTTTATTTAACGCAATTCTGATAGGCCTATCTCACAATTCTGAGAAATAAAGTCAGTATATGCAAAATATATAGCTACTCGCCATTATAAGGAAAAAGTCGCAATTATTTAAAAAAAAATGTTTTATTCTGAAAGCTCTGAAAAGAGCTTCCATAGCCTACTCGTGACCATTTATATTTAAATCTATTCGTGGAAGATCAATGTGTGATTGTTCACCAACTCTCTACAATATAACTATCAATTCTTAATGTGCATGTGCCATCAGCGTTTATCAAAAGATCGCGTTTAAAGTCTGTTTATAGAGAGAACGGTGTCGTCCCATAATTTAATAAGAAAATGATCATTTCGACAGAAGTGAATCAAAACTAACTTTAGCTGGAAAATAACATTATTCACGAACCGCTTTAAAGCCCAATTAATCTCTGTTGCATTAAATTTTATGTAAAGCTGCTTTGAAACAATCTAAATTGTTAAAAGCAGTACATTACGTTACAGTGTCCACTACGTATTGGACCATCCAGCTACGTCATCGTGCTACAGGCTGCAGCGAGGGGTGTCGCCATAGTGTGACGCTCGTGCCATCGCGCGACTCTGTTGCTCTTAGAAGAAAGCCGAGATCGTTCACCAGCTTTGTGGAACGGTATGCGCACGTACATGTTTTCG
Source organism: Pimephales promelas (assembly GCF_016745375.1). The sequence goes on along the minus strand of NW_024121366.1, from coordinate 8,101,764 downwards.
GCGCGTTCGTTACACGTCTCATCCTGACGTCATGTGTCTCTACGGGATCTTTACCGGTTGTGTGTGAACGCACTCACAGATCCCGGCGAATCACTGGCAGTGTGAATGAACCAAAATCAAACAATCCCGGGACAAATGCCGGGTCACACTATGCGTGTATTTTCCGGAATCTCTGTGTGAAAGGGGCTTCTGTACTATTGTAAAGCCCCCCCTCCCAACCCTTTTCCTTTTCAGGGTTAACTTGCAGCAAAGAAATTGTGAGCCAAACTAAGTGGCCAAATATATCTAGCAGTTTCTAACAAGCCACTAGAAGAAGAAATTATTTTTTCTTGTCTTTTTTTTCTTGTTGAATACACTGTCAAACTTAATTGTTTGGATGTGCATACATACTGAAATAAATGTTTTTCTGACATTTTTGGTATGATCAGATCAAGCAAGTTTGATTGATAGTATGCCCTTCACTTTGACTACAAAAGTGAGAAACCTTTCAGAGTGGTGATGGGTGTGAGAAGTCTCCGTAAACAGAATGAGAGGCTGTAAAAGGTCGTTTAAAAGAGGCTCAGTCATCAGAGACTGACATAAAAGCAGCTCTTCTCTTTCAGTGAGAAAGACATTTAAAGATTGGTCAACATCCAGTTTTTATTTAAGCATAATAACTAAATTTATTTTGAAATCTAAACGCTATTGTTTTTTTTGTCTTTACAGATCGGTGTTCTGATGCCTGATACACATAGCCAATAAGGACACAGAATACTCATAATGGACTGATGATCATGTCCATCACCAAGTTATCAGCGGATGTTCTGTAAGAGCAAATAACCATAAGGAATCAGGATTCCCACTGGAGACAAATTAGACAGAACCATGGCTAGCAAGAGGAAGTCCACCGTTCCATGCATGATTCCTATAAAAACCATGCATCTGCAGGACGACTTTCAACGGGACAGGCTGTCCCCTCCAACCAAGGGCATTGGCTTTTCCTTCAGAGAGGAAGCAAGTGCAAAAGGCTGTGAAAGTTTGGGTGAGACCTCTGGCCAAGAAGCAGGTGATCTCCATAAAGATGGCGACATTTACACTTGTATGCCATGTAACTTTGAGACCCAGGACCTAAATCTTTTCCTTGATCACGTCTACAGCGGGCACCCAGATTTCCGCATTGACCCCCGCTTTCTTTGTGTGGATTGCGGGATAAGTGCTGCAAAATTTGAGGGCTTAGCTCTGCACAATGCCCGTGTCCATCCCAGTACCATAACCACCACACTTCAGCTCAAAAAGAAGGACGGCAGGATTATTGTAGAGCAGAGTCTTTGCGTGGAACCATGTGAAAGCACTAGCTCTAAAGAGACTGAGATATCCATCACCAAGACACCAATTATGAAAATGCTGAAGGGTAAATCAGAACTCAAAAGGATTGTTGTTTCCCACCCTGCCTCTGATGACCCTCCGCCCTCTCTTACTAAAGCGGTGGGCAAAAATGACTCTCCTGCGGTTACAGTCACCCATGTGCCCACTATTGTTCACAGTGGAACAGCCAGCAAAGTTTCCATGCCATCAGCCATACAGATTGTCAATGGCTCTGGGGCTTTACCCATGCTGAAGACGGCTGTTACGCAAGTTGTGTCTGTTGTGCAGAACACAAGTCTCATCCAACACTCTGCTTCAGTCTCCTTATCCCACTCCCCTTCACCAAGTTCTAAGAATCTTCCAAAAGTGATGATCCCTCTCAGCAGCATTCCTACTTATAATGCATCCATGGACAATAGCAGTTTCTTAAAGACATCCTTTAGCAAGTTCCCTTATCCAACCAAGGCTGAGCTTTGCTACCTTACTGTAGTCACCAGGTATCCTGAGGAGCAGATCAAGATTTGGTTCACAGCACAGAGGCTAAAGCAAGGAATCAGCTGGTCTCCTGAGGAAATAGAAGATGCCCGCCGAAAAATGTTCAACACGATCATACAAGCAGCGCCTTCCAATGGCCAGCAGCAACGTCAGACCCATCCCACTGCTCCTCAGCCAACTATCACAGTTCTGGGCACAACGGCCATCCCTCATATCTTACAAGGTAGCCTGGTTGGGCAAGGAGGGGTGATTGTCACCCAACCGATGATGGCTAATGGGATTCAGGTCAGCAGAGCCCCTGTCGCACTAGCGGTCACACCCAAACATCAGGCGGCTGCGAAGCCTATGATGCAGGCTAGGCCCGCTGCAGCCCTGGTGGCTGATAAAGGAATCAGCATGGTTTTAGGCACTGTTGGTAGCAGTAGTAGTGGAAATTGCAGTAGTAGCAGCAGTGCTAGTGTTAGCAGCAGTTCAAGCAGTATTAGTAGTACCAGCAGCTTATGTAGCCAGGCTAGTGTAATCAGTGTTGGTGGCGGTAGCACTGCAAAGTCAAATAGCAACAGTAACGTTAAGGTCAATACAGCAGGTACTAATGGCACTTGCGTTCAAAGCAATAGTAATATTGTGAAAAGTGAGGGTAAAGGTAATTCTGAGGCTAAAAGCAACATTAACAGCAAGAGCAATAATTCATCTGCCTGTACCACTCCAACCCCTACCTTGGGATCTACAACTACAACAGATAGCACAATACCAAGTAAATCAGACTCCCCATGTCCTATCTCTATGAACTCTCGTATGTTCTCCTCCTCTAACTTCCTGGATCCCAGCTTTAACAAAACCAAAAAGTCCCAGGGACAGCTGGCAGCCCTGAAGGAGAGCTTCCTTGTTAGCCAGTTTCCCAATCAAGAGGAAGTAGACAGACTTATAAGCCTAACTGGTCTGTCTGTGCGTGAGGTACGGAAATGGTTCAGTGACCGCCGCTATCACTTCAGGAATCTCAAGGGTTCAAGGTCAAGTGGTGGTGGTCAAACTGTTACAGCTAGTGGAGGCATTCCCCAACTCGATACACTTGCTGGTGTAGACCTGTCCGAAAACGGTACACCTCCAGAGAGGCCCAGAACTCCCCAGCAGTCCCCTCTCAGCCCCTCACAGACACCATCACCGCCAACTCCCTCACGGCGTCCTCCACGACCCCCGTCGCCAGATTTCACCGCTATACGGTACAAAGAGCGAGAGCCTCACCAGGTTCGTGCTTTGGAAGCCAGCTTTGCACAGGACCCAGATCCACCCAGTGAAGAAGTTGACCGGTTAAGAGCAGAAACGAAGATGACTCGCCGTGAGATCCATGGTTGGTTTGCCGAGCGGCGAAGGAGAGTAGCAGCAGAGAAGAAGAAAGAGGAAGCTGAGAAGGTGGAAAAGGAAGATGACGATGTTGTGGGAGAGGAAGAGGTGGATGGAATACTGAAGGACAAAACTAGCAACGAGGAGATGCATGAAGCTGAGGATTCCTCCATAGAAACACAAGAAGTCAAAGAGGAGAAACGGAGGGATGAGACCGGCTCTGAGCCAAAAGTTAACCCTATCAAGATCAATCTCAAAATGCTGAAAGTTACTGAATCTAATGGAAAAGGTGAGCCTGAGGGAAGTCAACTGATTGACGCTAACAAGATGCCACAATCTAGCTCTCAGACTTCATCATACCGAGGGAAGAAAACGCCCGAACAGCTCCACCTGCTGAAGCAAGTCTTTGCACGCACCCACTGGCCCACTAGTCCCCAGTACAATGAACTCATAGCTAAAACGGGCCTACCACGACCAGAGGTGGTTCGTTGGTTTGGAGATTCCCGCTATGTCCTGAAGAACGGTCAGCTCAAGTGGCTTGAGAGTTACCAGACCATGGTTGATGAGGAAGACTTCCAGAAAGCCAACATTAGTGTCCTAAAGGAACATCTAGAAACACATGGTAAATTAGATGAGGCTCAGTTGGAGGAGATTGCCAAGTCAAGTGGGCTAGGCGAAGAGTCGATCCGGCGGTGGTTTGCGACTGCGAGTAAGACACCACTTTCATTGGAGGAAAGGAAGTCTGAGGACACAGGAACTGTGATAACTGGGTCATCATCTGCGACCCCAAATGAGGCTGCTGTAACATCGCCGAATCCAGACCAGGAAGACGTAAAGGTGGAGTCGTCAGAGAGCGGCCTGATCTCAAAGGATCAAACCACAAAGTCGACTATTGAAATCGCAACAAATACTACACAAGGTGATTCGTTTTCTCCCAACTTAGTAGTTTACATTGTAGTTTATTTGAGGATGGGTGAGTTAGAGGGATAAAAAGGATTTGGCCTTCAGATTAACCCTAAAACCGTATTCTGGACAAATGTGGGCAAAATAGTTTTGATTTATTTAAAAAAAATACTTCCCTTGATCTGAGCGGTACAAGACGTGGCTACTTTTCCTAAGTTTGCCTCCTGAACACACAATTTTTTTGGACTCAATTCTACAATGTTAAGTGGGTGAAAAAAAAACTCCTTAATCTTGTATTTGGGTCAAAAATGGGCATCCATAGAAATGAATGGGGAAAATTATAATTTAGAGCATTCTAAAATAAGCCAAAATAAGACATCAGGTGACAGCAAAGTCACTTCATCTTTAGGTTTTAGCTCTAAGAACTTATTGGAATGATATTTTAATGTAGTTAAAAAAATAAAACATAAAAATAAGCATAATTTACATAGAAAATATGGTACTTTTTGAAGTAAATAAATTCAAAAATACCCCCAAAATAAGAAAAAACACCATAAATGGATAGACAAAACTTTATCGAAGACAGTGATATAAGATTTATAATAAATAAAAATTAGAATCACACCTGAGGCCTCTGTGCCCACATTTGTCCACACTTACAGGATTAAGGGCTATAAAGTGAATACAGTTTGAGGGCTACAGTCATTCTTGTGTTTAATACTTGTCTGTTGTTTTTTTGCAGATTCTGACTGAAGAGGAGAGTGGATGCATGAATGGATCGGATTACGGCACATGTGACCTTTTTTTTTTTTTTAAATGTCAGATGAAACTTTAACAGGAGCACTGGGGTAAATCTAAAAAAAAAAAAGACTTTCTTCTATAACGAACTTTTTCTTTTTCACGCAAGAGTTACACGCTGTCCCACTGTTCAAGACATGGTGTGGATTATTGAAGGTCAGGATACACCCCTTCTTCACCAGCTGCTTTTTCTATTTGAATAGACTAGAGGGGAAAACAGACCTCGGCTTCGTGAAGTGGGACACCCAAGTGTTTCCTTCTACGTCTTCTGGAGAGGAATTGGCATTTTTATGGAAACGGTGGTGTACGAAGCGTAAACTGCACAGCTCTCATTGAGCCCTTTTGTAATTCTTAAAATATGACTGATATAATTGCACCACAGAGGTTAAGTTGTGTGCTGTAGGTGAGCATCAACACCACAGCACTTTTTTTTTCTCCCTGGAATGTCATTGAAAGTAAAAGAAAACTGTAAAATCATTACAAAACAGATTCACCAGTGTGAACGCTTAGGGTTGTATGATTTTTACAAATATTATTTGCAGAATAAATTTAATAAAAAAATGGTCATGGATTTTCAGGTTTGGAAAAAGAAATCACCTTTTCATTGTTGAATAAGTACTTTATTCTCAGGCTTGATTATGTTTCATATGAAAAGCAAAATTAAAATGTATATTTCCTCCAATATAGCATAGGCACATTACAGAACAGGCTTGGTTTGTAAATAAAAACATCGGTAACAAAACACTGACGCAAGAAAGCATAAAAAAAGGCATACATGTTCAACAGCGGAGCTTTCGTTGATGTATATATGTATACACACACCAAGGCACATGAAAGATGATGCAAGGGATTCACAGAAACTCATTTACACACTGGAGAAGGAAAGGGACTTAACACTAAAAACTAAATGAGGCAATGTTGGCAAATTAGGAATAAATGCAGATAAATGCAGGCCTTTTCTTTTCAAAGCTCAGGATTTGATTTCAGCTCCTGTGTCTTTCCGTAATTTTTCTAGATTGAAAAATGGCCGTACGCTAATCACAGATACAGGAATTTAGCCAGTTACTCATCCCTTCAAGTTAAAATGCCCCTCTTCTCCAATCTTCAACGTAATCAACATGTCTGCAAATGCCCAATCAGGGGAACATACAATATTGTTACAACACAACTTTGGGAGTAAACTTCTGGAGCATCTTTTAGACTCTGATGCACAGAACCAAATAAATACTGTGACAAAAGTGCCATAACTTTACAGCCACAAGGCAAAAATTTCTAAAACAAAGCACAAGTTTGCCTTGCTCCATAAAAAAAACACACCTGGATCCCATGGTCAAATGGAGAGCCAGGTCACGCATCACAAAGGCTTCTGTAATGGACTACATGGCATGTGTATGTGTGCCGATCAGTAACATCTCAACCTCTACTGGCTAAACAAGAGAACTGCATGAGACTGTTATCAGAGCAACAATAAATATGGCCTTTTTACTGTACATCAACTGTAAATACTGAGGTTTAGCAGTCTTAGCCTGTTTATTAATAAATGTTAGGGCAATACTATGGCATAATGCAAAAGTAAATGAGTGCTTGGCACAAGGTATACATCAGAAGAGGGAATGGTCAACAATGCCCTTGCTCTTATCCACAGTAGGGGAGGAAAAACAAAACGAAAAAAAAAAAAAACATTTATATCCCAAAAATCGAGTTCTACTAACCACGTGAGCCGAGACAAACGTATTTGGTCCCAATTTCTTGTATACACCACCTGCACAGTCTAGCTTTGGCTTTCTTCATACAGGCACCATGACTAAAGGTACTAAATCATACATAACATTTCCTCCCTATTTGATCTGATAAGAAAACACATAATAAAAGCCTTCAGGACATTTCAATAGGTAAAACGTGGAGGGAGAGCACATGATAAATCACAGAAATCATTCTAGAGGGATAAAATGTTCTGAAATGAGATGGTCCGACAGGTTCAGACTGGAAATACGTAAAACAAGGAGAGTGATATTGCTCTCCGCTCACTTGACGACGCCATTTCAAAATAAAATAAAGGCCGTTCTTGAGTTAAATGTTTAAGAACGTCTTCCTGAAGCTCAGATGGCGACGACTTTCAATGAGATCTGCCTTCTGCCCACTTAAAACACAAGAACACGAGCATCCCGGGACACTCCAGTCCATCAAGAGGGAAGAGAAAGCGTGAGAAACGCAATTAAAAAGGCAAAGCCCTCATGTTAGAAACATACTCGTATAGAAAAGAAAATCTTGAATGTTTAAAACAGACGTTTAAATAATACAAATAATCGATCTGAAATGAAATAAAAAATGTGGAGTGAGAGCTCTTTGAGAGCAGATCAGCTGCAGACAGCAAAATGGGGCGCGCACACACACATTTATATATTTATATATAAGCCAGAGACAGAGTAAGCAAAAGTATTATTACTCCATAAATGTTAACCTGGAATCGGTTTGAAAGTGATGAATGATACAGCCCCCACTGAGTCCTGAACCCCTGGCCCAAACGCCACGTGTCCCGGAGGCGGAGCACCCCGTCCCCTGCGCCGCAGGTTCAGATCGTAGCGAAGCAGATATTTGTTCATTTCTGTCCGTTCAGGCCCCTCCGCCACTCGCGCGGCCCCGAGCGGGAGAGGGAGATCCATCCAAAAACGCTGGCGATGACGATTTCCACAGAAACGGGTTTTTACGGCAGTCCTTGACATCATCGGCTCGCGTCGCTGGCCTTGCGTCTGCGCTGTCCATCCGTCGCGCGCTCAGCCGGACCTTCACGCGCGGTTGTCGGCGCTGACGCGAGCCCTGCGGAGCCTGCGCGGGAAGACGCATTACACTTATGATCAGCAGCACTAATATTGGGTCCACACACACTCAGACAGGAAGAGGCCAGAGTAAACCAAAAGTGGTCGTTTTTGAGAAATCTTGGTCACATATTTTATTTTAAAGAGTTCACTTTTGAAAAACTATTGCTGATAATTTAATCCAAGATGTCCATGTCTTTCTTTCCTCAGTCGAAAAGAAATGGTTTTTGATGAAAACATTCCAGGATTTTTCTCCATATAATGGACTTCAATGGGGACCAAACGGTTCAAGGTCCAAATGAGAGTTTCAGTGCAAACTGTTCAAAGGGCTTTAAATGATTCCAGACGATGAATAAGGATCTTATCAAGTGAAACGATCACTCATTTAATAAATAAATAACAGTTTTTAGAAGCTCAAACGCTCACCTTGATCTGTTGCGTGATGCGCGTTCGTGACTCTCCTGTTTGAACTCGTTCATCAAAATGAACGAATCTTTTTTCGTGTCATTTGGTTGATTCAATGAACGAATTGACTCGAGAAAAGAGAAAAAAAACAGAAAAGAAGACGAGTTCGAACAGGAGAGTCACGATCGCGCATCACAGAACAGAGCAAGGCGACCATTTGAGCTTATAAAACTTAAACTTCGTTATTTTTTTTAACAAAGCTAAAAAAAAATAATTTTTTATTTTTTTTAAAAGATCGTTTTCGCTAGATAAGACCCTTATTCATCGTCTGGTGTCGTTTAAATCCCTTTGAAGCTGCACTGAAACTCATTTGGACCTTGAACCGTTTGGTTCCCATTGAAGTCCAATATATGGAGAAAAATCCTGGAATGTTTTCATCAAAAACCTTAATTTCTTTTCGACTGAAGAAAGAAAGACATGGACATCTTGGATGACATGGGGGTGAGTAAATTATCAGCAAAAGTTTTTTTAAAAGTGAACTACTCCTTTAAGTTGTCATTGTTACAGTGTAATTATATATTTAAGTACTGAGTAATATTAATTAACTACACATCCTCATTATAGGTTTAGGGTAGGATGTGGTTGAGGGTTAGTTGCATGTAATTATGCATAATTTACAGTTATTACTATAGTAAGTACATGTAACACTTTATTTTACATTGTCCTTATGAAATATGCTACAACTTTAATGTGCTGGTCTAGAGACGACATATTTAGGTCGAAACCTAGAAACGAGTTGCATTTTAGCTCTTCTGGGTCTTTGGTTAAATCCTTGACATAAGGTCTGTGGTGAACACAAGCTCTGGATATTTTAAGGTCCTTTCACACAGAGCGTGACGTGATTGACCGAGAACACATTTTTTCCTTATGTTTGCATTTCTTAGGTTTTCCTCGTCCGTTGCACACGTCACACTCAAACTTGCAGGGAAAATGTTTTGGAATATGTTGGAAGCTTAATGATGGTGACGCTGAAGTCATGTGACCATGGTCTTTTATAGCATATGTTTAGCTTTTGACAATTGTATTTATGCTTCATAATTCGTTCATAAATAATAATAAGATATTGTAGACCTGCCGCACTCTATTATGTACTCTAATAACGCTGATATCAGATTCATCTGCATCAAACGTCATGTGATGTGGGCGTTTTTGGCCACGATGTGCTGCAAAGTGGACCAGCTCATGGATATTCACCACAACTACATTATTCATCATCTTAAAGTCAACATGACATGAAAATGTTAAATGCATGTCATTGATCTTATCTTGAATAATGCATTCATGCAAGTTTAAAAAAAAAAAAAAAATGCCTCACAATTGATCAAAATGTCAAAACTCGATGTGTGAAACGTCAGACTTCTCTGTGGTGATGTATCCGAACACCAGAGAGCAATATTAATCTGTTAACCCGCCTATATTTTATAAACACAACGTATTTACAATTATTGCACTAATTTCACATATTTTTTCTTTCAATAATTCAAGCACTTCAAGTACCATTTCATATATAGGTGTTTGAAGGGTTTTCCAGGACTTAAAGGGTTAGTTCACCCAAAAATGAAAATTCTGTCAGTATTTACTCACCCTCATGTTGTTCCAAACCTCTATGTGTTTATTTGTTCTGCTGAACTCAAAGGAAGATATTTGGAAGAATGTTTTAATCAAACAGATCTCATTCCCCATTGACTACCACAGTATATGGTAGTCAATGGGGAATGAGATCTATATGATTACCAAATATCTTCCTTTGTGTTCAGCAGAACAAATAAACACATAGAGGTTTGGAACAACACGAGGGTGAGTAAATACTGACAGAATTGTCATTTTTGGGTGAACTAACCCTTTAAAAAGCACTTTTGAAGCTCTACTTACTTTAAGCACCTGGCATGAACCCTGTCTGTGCGCTTCATGGCGACTACACGCTCTGTGACAATTCAACATGTTTTTCAAAAGCAGGCGAACACACCTCCTGTTGTCATGGTCCAACAGCGCCTCCTGGGACACTCTGAAGTCATCCAGAGGGGACTGGTAGCGGGCCTCAAACGAGCCCTCCCGAGCGCGATACCCCAGGGCCTGCCCCGGAGACGAGGGCAGAGGGGACATGGAGGAGGTGGAGGACACGGAGCTGGTGTCGCCGGTGCGCTCGCGGCCCGCCTGCAGAGTCACGCCGATCGCCCCCGCGGTCGAGAACGGGCTCAGCAACTCCCCGTTCTCATGCTGGAGGGGAAAGAGATCGCCATTACAACACGCCACATTCACTCAGCCTACCGAACGAGGATCCTGAGGTGCGCTTCTACATACGATGATCTCATAGCCCACCCTTCCTCTGGCGACGTCCATGTGCACCAGCAGGGACGCCAACTCCAGGTCCTCACTGTAGCTGTTCTTCAGCGGCACCGACCGGTAGCCTGTTGGGTTTACATTACAGGACACACTCATTTCAGGGTGTCCGATCCTGCTCCGGACTTAAAGGGATAGCTCACCCAAAAATTTTAATTAGCCCATGATTTACTCTCCCTCAAGCCATCCGAGGTGGACATGACATTCTTCTCTCAGACGAACACAATCAGAGTTATATTAAAACTGTCCTGGCTCTTACAAGCTTTATAATTGCATAGTCCATAAAAGTGCATGTACCCATGATGAAAGTGCTCTGGTGGGTTAATAAAGGGCAACTTACGCAACTAGCGTAGTGCATCATGGCGTAGCGTAAATAATCAGCAGATCGTCGCATTATTTGCCCTTTAGACTTGAAGGATAACTCAATGTGTTTATTCACCAACACCATAGGTTCAATTTGTCTGAAATCGAATATAAAGAGTTTTATCTCTAAAAACTGTTTAGCGTATAACGCTAGTATATAGGGCAAAGAGTAATGAAAATAAAAATCGCTAGTTAACACCAATAACAAGGCTCAAAATAGCCCAACACTGACACAGTAGTATAATGAGGGTCCCTACATTGAGAACGCTTCAGTTTAATATAAAGTCTTCTTCCTTTATCATGTGAACAGTTCGTTTAATAAGAAGATACTTTATAAAAACAGTCCACTTCACGTAAACGGGCAGGAGCCATCTTTGGATGAACGGTCATTCGGTACCAATGTGTTATTACGCCATGCGCCGGAGTTGTACTTTAAAGGAGTAGTTCACTTTTAAAAAAAACTTTTGCTGATAATTTACTCACCCCCATGTCATCCAAGATGTCTACGTCTTTCTTCAGTCGAAAAGAAATTAAGGTTTTTGATGAAAACATTCCAGGATTTTTCTCCATATAATGGACTTCAATGGGAACCAAACGGTTCAAGGTTGAAATGAGAGTTTCAGTACAAACTGTTCAAAGGGCTTTAAACGATTCCAGACGATGAATAAGGGTCTTATCAAGCGAAACGATCGCTCATTTAATAAACAAACAAAGTTTAAGTTTTATAAGCTCAAATGCTCGCCTTGCTCTGTTCTGTGATGTGCGTTCGTGACTCTCCTGTTCGAACTCATTCATCAAAATGAATGAATCTTTTTCAGAGTCAATTTGTTTATTTCATTTGTTGAATCAACCAAATGTCTCGAAAAAACATTTGCTCATTTTGAGTTCGAACAGGAGAGTTAGAATCGTTTAAAGCCGTTTGAACAGTTTGCACTGAAACTCTCATTTGGACCTTGAACCGTTTGGTTCCCATTGAAGTCCATTATATGGAGAAAAATCCATATTAAAATTAATTTCTTTTCGACTGGAGAAAGAAAGACATCTTGGATGACGTGGGGGTGAATAAATTATCAGCAAAAGTTTTTTTTTTAAGTGAACTACTCCTTTAAGGTCAATCCGTACGTTCGTTTGGCCAGTTATCTAGTTATTTTACTGTATAAAGTATGGATATTTTTCGTACTTTTTAAATATAACTCTGTGTTCGTCTGAAAGAAGAATGTCATATACACCGAGGATGGCTTGAGGGAGAGTACTTTTCATTTTAGGGTGAACTCTCCCTTCGAGGTGATGACCCTAAAGCCCTGGATCAGCTGATTCAGGCGAGATCAGGATCGGGGCTAAATTATGCAGGACAGCGGACCTCCGGGAGCTGGACTGGACACCAGGGTAACGTTTTTGATTTGGGAGCCATACCTGTTTTGAGGCAGTTGATGGGGAACGTTGCCTGGGCAAGAAAGTTCTGGTCATTGAACATGTCGATTTCATAGACCACGAAGCGCAGGAATGCAAAAGAAGGGTTGCAGACGGTGAACCGGAAGGGTTTCCTGGGCCAGGTGGGGTTCAGACCGTTGTCCGCTGAGAGTAACACAGGATAATGTTTATGTACAGATGAACTCTCTCACCACTACACCGTTTGTTCATGTCCAGCTCACCTTCAGAGTCAGTCCTCTGCTTGGCGTTGTCGTATTCTGCTCCACAAACCTCAATCTCGATGAGAGGGCACACGATGCCTCGGCCGTGTTTGGGCAGGTGGCGTGCTCCCAACACCTTAACACACACAAAAGCTCAGTTTCCTTCATTGGCAACTCATATTTCAGCACTTTCAACTAGAGTTGTTAAAAAGACCGACTTGTGTGTTGATAACAGCATTTCCCTCTAGGATTTTGAGCACTGTTTAACAGGTTCTCAGACACCTCTGATTGGTGTGTGAACACAATGGCCAATCAGAGACATACATGTTGAGCGCCTCAACGCAATGGCCGATCAGAGGTGTTTAATAATCCGCTCAAAATGCTAGAGGGAAATGCTGGTATCTAAACATGATGACACTGTGTGAAAGTAATGGAAATAAGATCCCCTGGCCACATTTGCACGGCCACTTCTAAAGATGCAGTTGTAGGGTGTATCACAACAGGAAAGTCCGCTAGTTCACTTGCTTTGGTCCGGACCAAATACAATGTTGATTTTTGTTTGTTTGGTGTGGTTCGCTTTCACACTGCCCTTTTTTCAAGTGAGCCAAAATTTGTACACAAAACCACACGTGTGCTAAGCTCATCCAAAAATGCACCTTAAACGAACCGTACGAGTGTTCGCTTGGAGCCGGACCGAGACCACCTCTCCAGCTGGGTCTCGATCCGGTTCGAGTGCGATTGCTGCATTCATTCATACCTGCCCAAAAGAACCGGAACGAACTTGAGTTCGATTCAATCGAACCAAACAAAACAGGTGTGAATATGCTAGGGTTGGGTATCGGTTGGGTTTTTACTTCAGAAAATGAAACCGCACACACTTTGTCAAAAAATAATACCCTTTTATTTACAGGGCCAAACTGGACACAATATTAACTTGTATCTTTAAACAATATAAATACAAGTAACATATGGTAATAATAAATAAACCAATATAAAATAAAAATTCACATTTACGTAATATCAAATAAAACAATGTAATAATACTGGAGATTAAAGGGTCATGAAACCTCCCTCTTTCAGCTCAAGTCTAGCTCAAAATCTTTTTGAAAAATGCAACTGAAATGGGCGTGGCTAGGTGTGAGAAGAAGGGAGGGAGTGGGTGTGGTATGGCCATCACGTCAATGTCCCATGCATATCGACTGTCACTAAAAAGCAATGGTAAAACGTGAGGGAATGCTAGATTTTTATATATAACTGGCAAAGTTAAAGTCTTATGAAGTACACTGACACTTTATTATTGTCCTTTCAAAAGTAACTGAATGTCCTGCTACATTAGCCTACAGTAATCGTAATTCTATTTAAAACATATTAATGTAGGCTACATGTATAATTATAATGTTATTATAAAATATATAGTTACGGAAGCCCTGAACCGCAACCTAAAAAAAAAAAAATCAGTAAAAAAAAAAAAAAAAATCTAGCATTTCGAGATTAAAGTCGAAATGTTTCGAGATTAAAGTCGAAATGTTTCGAGATTAAAGTCAAAATGTTTAGAGATTAAAGTCGAATGTTTCGAGATTAAAGTCGAAATGTTTCGAGATTAAAGTCGAAACATTGTGCATTCATAACAGTGCGCGTCCACTGGCTCAGAGCGCGCGCGTGTGTGTGTGTGAAGTCGAACTGCCATGGATAAACACAAAATAGTAGCTTTTTACTTTTATCTGGGCTTTCAACAAAATTCTACACACGTCACACGTGCTAGTGGCAGTGTTTCTGAGGTGTTTTCGTGCTCGTCTAGTCAACACTATGGGTCGAGAACACAACAGTAACTGTTCGGTCTCCCTCTTCAACGTAAATACGCTCTGAATACATTTTAAGTGCATCATTCTGTATCCAATCATTTGGCCGGATCCTGTGATTTCCTAAGATTTAATAACCACTTATGGTTGAGGAGAGATTCTCTGATATGATTGTAAAGCACTTTGAGTGTAGGCATATATGAAAGCGCTATATAAATGCCCTATTCATTCATTCATTCATTCATTCATTCATTCATTATTCATAAAGCTGGATTTCTCCATCCAGTCTGAAAAGTGTTTTCCGTGTTCCTATAGGCTGAAGTCTATTCCGGCGCATTATATTTTATAACGATAAAGTAAGATAAGTAATTCAGATAAAAGTAAAAAGCTACTATTTTGTGTTTATCCATGGCAGTTCGACTTCACGCGCACACGAGCGCGCTCTGAGCCAGTGGACGCGCACTGTTATGAATGCACAATGTTTCGACTTTAATCTCGAAACATTTCGACTTTAATCTCGAAACATTCCGACTTTAATCTCGAAACATTCCGACTTTAATCTCGAAACATTTCGACTTTAATCTCGAAATGCTAGATTTTTTTTACAGATTTTTTTTTTTACAGATTTTTTTTTTTTACTGACTTTTTTTTTTTTTAGGTTGCGGTTCAGGGCTTCCGTATATAGTGGTTTATATAGACACTATAAATACATTTCAGAAAAAAAATATTAATTTTCCGCTTTACAAAATCATTCCGTGTATAGTATACGTGCCCTCTGAACCCTCGTAATAAAGATGGCTCTGCGGAGGTGGATGAATTCTCATTTTAGACACACACACACACACACACACACACCTCTGAAGGGATTGAAAGTCCTCGGGATACCGCATCACTCGCAAGACACACTTGGATTAGTTGTCAACAAGGCGAAGTCCATCATTCTCCACTTCTCTCGAGAAAATGTTCGCGGCACACACTATAGTTTAGATCATCTTTAGACGTGTCCGTGTTTGATGGCGAATCAACCGTCCAGAGCCAGAGTCTAGCCCTGGCAATATCGCGGGGAACATATTCAACGCACTTGGACTTCGCACCATGAAAATAAATACTTGCGTCCCATGATTGCCTCTCTCATCTACTACGCGATAGTTTAACATGTCTGTCGTTGGAAAGATCATGAATAATTAAGAGCCGTGTCTTCTCATTGGATAAGAAAACTAAGTCTCATTAATAACTATGAGACAAAGATGAGTCATCTACGCACTACGCATGGCCACGTCACCCGCTACGATGAAGATTTTAAACCCGGTAGACGAAAAAAGCGGAAAAAAAACTCGAATTTAACCATTTTAACCTTATTATTAAATCTAACAGATGCTAACATCGTCTTCAATGGTGTTCAACACACATACCTCTGTTATAATCTCAGAAAATTTGGTTTGGGGTTTCATGTAGTGCTGTAGCGGCGCATCGATGACGTCGAAATTTCGTCGACGTCATATTTTTGCGTCGACGCTTCTTTATTTATTTATTTTTTGCATGTTCCCGGCGGTGCAGCTTGCCACACACACGTGGGAGACCGAAACATTGCAGAATAGAGGACGAAAACAAGTGAATGTGCTATCCATTAAATGAATCACACACAGTAAACAAAAAAAAACTTCGCAATTTAGACGCGCAAACTGGGTGCCGGTGTGGTGAGACGTACAAGCTCGGGCAGATACGGCTTGAAGTGGTTCCCGGACGCGGCGCCGGGCGCGCTGTGACAAAAAAAAGGCGTACACACAGCCAGCCACAGTCTTCCTGGTCTTGCGCACCTAACGGGTCATTTTTGCCGTGCGCACATTCGCGCTCGTGCGGACGTGTCGAGTATAAACAAGGCTTTACTCCGTGTCAGCACGCGCTCTGATCAGTAGGTGAACTCCGCCTCCGACTCCGTTTCCCTCCTCAGCTGATATTAATATTTAAACATTCTCTATGATAAAAAAATTTTTGTAAAAAATATTTTAATGACACGGTTTTGGCGGTTGTAGAGTTATGATGGTGTTCAAATACATAACATTAGACTAACGTTAGCCAGCTTATAGTATCTTGATTCAGTATGCTAGTATTTATTTGAGAGATTGTTTTTTTATTAATTGAGCAGCAGAAAAAATATTCTTTATATTAGTCGTCCAATTAGTCATTAGATTAGTTGACTAATCGATAAAATAATCGCCCAACTAATCGTTTAGTTAATCGTTTACCCCAGCCCTAGTTTCATGACCCTTTAATAGAGATTACTACCAGGGTAATCTAATATCGACATGCTGCAGGTTCCCATATTTTGTCTGTTTGAACCAGTCATGTAAGTTATCTGGTCCTTTACTAGTTAAGCTCTTAGCTTGGCGAGTTTGGCATTTCGTTTAAACATTCTGATTTGAGTAAACCTGTGAACGAGAACGTCTCTGGTTGCTGGTGTAACCCATGTTCTCTGAAGAGGCTGCGTTCGCCGCCAAACTCCTCGCGCTGCCGACAAGCTTCCTTTTTCGGCTGAGAAATCTGAGGAGCAGATGATGCGCGCGCTAATATAATATGATGACGTGAGCGTCAAGGCGGCGCGAATCGTGATTCTATATGGGCAATCGTTCTGATGCGTCATTTTTAAGTCTGTAGTCAACCAAAGAAATCCTTAGTCGACCAAAGTCTTGTCCTGTGCAACGATTAAGCGTTTCGTCAGAACCGGTTCCCTATTGGCACCGAGTTTCGGTACCCAACCCTAGAATACGCCCTCAGTCTGTCCTAGCGTTGGGATCAAGCGGCAACATTCTAATCTGAAAGATGAAGCCTACCCAGAAGTGCGAAAAACTGCAATACATCTCAAATCCGCTAGAGGGCGGTCCCAAAAGGGAGCAAATATCCATAGACATCATGTTAAAATCTCCGTTTTCACAGCATAAATTCATATGTTTACAGTTTGGTCCCAGTAGGCCTGGGTAATAAATATCGATTTCTCGATATTAATCGATTCTCATTTTTACGAACCGATATCGATTCTTAAATCTCAAGAATCGATTAGTCATCCTGTTTCATTTGAATGAATGGGACATTGTTTCGCGGCTGCGCGCATCCAAAAAAAAAAAAAAATCGCAATAATCTTTGTCCTTTGTTACTATTGATATGAAACAAAGTCTCAATTTTCAAATTACGCCCATTTTCTTTAGAAATTAAAAAACATAAATAGCGTTTTGGCGCTGTGGCGTGAGATCGCTCTGGAGAAGCAGCAGCGCTGATCTCTCTTCCGGCTTAATAATACCAGTCACAGCGCCAAATAAACATGAACGAGTGTCTGAAAGTGTGTTAAAGATAGAGTACAACTTATCGAAATCCGTATTGTGTCACATTGATTCGCTCAATCAGCGTTTCAACCGTGGAAAGATGTCAGTTAAACAGCTTGTAATCAATGTCATGTATCGTCATATTTACCTCAGAAAACCCACATAAACTCGTTAGTCAGCTAGAAAAAATAACTCTAGAGAGGAGCATTTTGCTAAATATATACACCATATTACATATGCATTATAATCTTAATGTTCTTCAATATTGAATGCATATTTGAATAAATCTGGCAAGTTTTTATGACAGCCACCATTTAAATGTTTATATTTCATATAATCTTCTTATTAAAAAATAAATAAAAGTGTAATTTAAGTGGTTGTATGGCTACAAAGTTCATTATTACCTTCATATTAGGCTAATGAAGCCTATTGGCTACAACTAGACTCCCATAGTTTACAGCATTAGTTCAGAGATTTGATTCCCTTGAGAAAAATGGCCATTTATTGTATCTGATATCCAAAATAATCGATATTGAGTCGAATCGAATTGTAATCGAAATCGAATTGCAAGCTTGTGAATCGAAATCGAATCGAAATTTGTCTCAATACCCAGCCCTAGGTCCCATGGACTTTTATTGTAATCTTCAAAATGTTCCGCGTGCCTGACGACTGTGAGGGGGGTGAATTTTTTTTCTAACTCGTTAGTTTAGATCATATTTAGATATAAAATGTATGACAAATAAGGGCGGTTAACTTTGATTGACAGCTGATAACGGGCTGCGCCGAGTGAATTTGACGTCTCGGCCATGATCTGACACAACACATCATACCACCTCTGTATCCTTTCTGAAACTTTTGTATTTTGTATTTCCCAAGATTTTCCAGTATGGCGCCGCCCATACCCCCCATAAACAGATCAAACCCGTTCTTCAGAGAGTCTGTGGGTGACGTCACAGACGCTTTTTTCTATATTTTTTACAGTCTATGGTTGGGATGCGTTAGTACCTCGATGCTCAGCGTGATCGGCTCCACCGCTCTCAGAGAGTGCCGGTCAAAGGGATCAAAGACGTCGTCCCTCATGATGGGCGGCTGCAGCACATACCCGCTCCTGCCGTTCAGCATGAAGAGAGCCTGGTTCATCTGCATCGGCTTATCTGCAGAGAGACGGTCACACGGTTAGCCGACGGGACGCCGTGCGAGACGGGCTGAGCGCGGGGCCCTGCACGCACCTGCGGTCTGGAAGTTGAGGGCCACCAGCTGACTGCCGCACAGCCACA
The DNA here is from genome assembly GCF_016745375.1 of Pimephales promelas. The sequence goes on along the minus strand of NW_024121366.1, from coordinate 8,082,875 downwards.
TGGGCAGCGGGTCGTAGTTGGAGGAGTCCAGGCGCTGGCCGCGCGGGTAAATGCGGGACAGCTGGAGGCGATTATACTGCAGGAACTTCTTCCCCTTGACGCGGTTCACGTACTTCTCCGCTTTGGTCTCGGGAAACGAGGACATGTCCCGGAAGCAGGCCCGCTCCGTCCCGATTTCTGCAGGAGACAGAAGGTTAACGTTGAGGAGTATATTTAAAGGAGTAGTTCACTTTTAAAAAAAACTTTTGCTGATAATTTACTCACCCCCATGTCATCCAAGATGTCCATGTCTTTCTTTCTTCATTTGAAAAGAAATTAAGGTTTTTGATGAAAACATTCCAGGATTTTCTCTATATAATGGACTTCAATGGGAACCAAACGGTTCAAGGTCCAAAAGACAGTTTCAGTGCAAACTGTTCAAAGGGCTTTAAACGATTCCAGACGATGAATAAGGGTCTTATCAAGCGAAACGATCGCTCATTTAATAAATAAATAACAAAGTTTAAGTTTTATAAGCTCAAATGGTCGCATTGCTCTGTTCTGTGATGAGCGTTCGTGACTCTCCTGTTCAAACTCGATCATCAAAATGAACGAATCGTTTTTGAGTCATTTGGTTGATTCAACGAACAAAACGAATGAATTGACTCAAAAAAAGATTTGTTGATTTTAATGAACGAGTTTGAACAGGAGAGTCACGAACACGCGTCACAGAACAGAGCAAGGCGAGCATTTGAGCTTATAAAACTTGAACTTTGTTATTTATTTATTAAATGAGCGATCGTTTCACTAGATAAGACCCTTATTCATCGTCTGGAATCATTTAAAGCACTTTGAAGCTGCACTGAAACTCATTTGGACCTTGAACCGTTTGGTTCCCATTGAAGTCCATTATATGGAGAAAAATCCTGGAATGTTTTCATCAAAAACCTTAATTTCTTTTCGACTGAAGAAAGAAAGACGTGGACATCTTGGATGACATGGGGGCGAGTAAATTATCAGCAAAAGTTTTTTCAGCATTTTCCAATGCAATCTATTATTATAGTTTAATAAGCCTGAGCTGGACATCACATTTCCACAAAACATCATAGAGTTTGAGTGTGAAGAGTGTCTCACTGTCTTCATCGAAGGGAACCGGGCGGCAGTAGATGACCAGGTCCGACAGCTCTAGAGCGATCTTCTTCCTCCTCTCCATCATTTTACCCTCCTCAATCTGAAGCAGAACAAACACCCGTTACTCACGTCAAACGCTCACACACAGTCTGTGGGAAAAGCAGCACAATCACTCTTCCAGATAAACTCTGCCCACACGGGTTTCAAGCTCAAGTTTGTTCTAAGATAGCGGAGAGATTTAGTGACAGGTGTTCACGGTCAGTTCCTGTACGGGAGATAAGCGCTGACCTTGGCTTCAGAGGTCACGGTGACCTCGCGGATCTTCCCCAGCCAGTCCTTCAGCTCCTCCTGCGAGCTCGCGGCGATGTCCAGCACTGGGCTGGTGCGGGGCGAAGACGTGGAGACCAGAGAGAACACGAACTGCCTGCTGCCCTTCCCTTCGGTTTTCACCACTACACACACACACGTGAGACAGCCCTTTACTCCTGCAATCTACACATTCCTGTGTGAAACTGGCAACTCGACGAGAGGGAAAGTGAACATTCAGTAGTGAACTATTCAAAGTAGGTGCATTTATTTTGATCAGAGATTATGAACACAAATATTCTCTCTCTGTGGAATAACACGTACTGTTGATCCCTGTGCAATATGACCAGGAAACATAATAATCACTGCAATAATGATCCAATCACGGACTCTTAAAGGGATACTCCACTTTTTTTGGAAATAGGCTGATTTTACAACTCCCCCAGAGTTAAACAGTTGCGTTTTACCGTTATTGAATCCATTCAGCCGATCTCTGGTTCTGGCGGTACCACTTTTAGCATAGCTTAGCATACATCATTGAAGTGGACAGAACCATTAGTAGGCCTGGGTAATAAATATAGATTTCTCGATATTAATCGATTTTCATTTTTACGAATCGATATCGATTCTTAAATCTCAAGAATCGATTAGTCATCCTGTTTCATTTGAATGAATGGGACATTGTTTCGCGGCTGCGCGCATCCAAAAAAAAAAAAAAATCGCAATAATCTTTGTCCTTTGTTACTATTGATATGAAACAAAGTCTCAATTTTCAAATTACACCCATTTTCTTTAGAAATTCAAAAACTTAAATAGTGTTTTGGCGCTGTGGCGTGAGATCGCTCTGGAGAAGCAGCAGCGCTGATCTCTCTTCCGGCTTAATAATACCAGTCACAGCGCCAAATAAACATGAATGAGCGTCTGAAAGTGTGTTAAAGATAGAGTACAACTTTCGAAATCCGTATCGTGTCACATTGATTCGCTCAATCAGCGTTTCAACCGTGGAAAGACGTCAGTTAAACAGCTTGTAATCAATGTCATGTATCGTCATATTTACCTCAGAAAACCCACATAAACTCGTTAGTCAGCTAGAAAAAATAACTCCAGAGAGGAGCATTTTGCTAAATATATACACCATATTACATATGCATTATAATCTTAATGTTCTTCAATATTGAATGCATATTTGAATAAATCTGGCAAGCTTTTATGACAGCCACCATTTAAATGTTTATATTTCATATAATCTTCTTCTAAATAAATATAAGTGTAATTTAAATGTTTGTATAGCTACAAAACAGTTCATTATTATTTTCATATTAGGATAATGAAGCCTATTGGCTACAACTAGACTCCCATAAGAGATATAATTTCCTTGAGAAAAATTGCCATTTATTGTAACTAGGGTTGGGTATCATTTGAATTTGAACGATTCTGATTCCGATTCCTTGTTTCGATTCCGGATCCTAACGATTCTCGATTCCGATTCTTTTAAGAGGCAGGGTCAAAAAAGTTTAGCTAACCTTGCCAACCAACGGCCTTTCTGAAGGAAATAATCCTTTCTGAAGGAAATACTCCTTCTGTAAAAATACTCCTTCTGTCACAAATTTTGCATTTTGCCGAGATTTCGTTATTTTTAGAAAAGTGAAGCCACACTTTGGATCGCCGACGTAAGCTACTCATGTTCGACTCGCATGATTATGCCAACACTTCCGGTAGACGCTTCTTCGTTGGTGTCGTTCAGCGGTTTCTTCTTCCGCTCGGCGGACTGTGAATATCGAAACTAGGAATCGAAATTTTAACTTTTGAACGATTCCGGGAAAAACGAAAAGTTAGTCTCGCTTCCAATCGATGCTCGATTCTCGATACCCAACCCTAATTGTAACTGATATCCAAAATAATCAACATTGAATCGAAATCGAATCGAATTGCAAGCTCGTGAATTGAAATCGAATCGAATTGTGAAATGAGTCAATACCCAGCCTTAACCATTAGCATTTCTCAAAAAAAAAAATGTCCAAAGAGTTTCGATATTTTTCCTATTTAAAACTTGACTCTTCTGTAGTTACATCGTGCACTAAGACCGACCGAAAATGTAAAGTTGTGAATTTCTAGGCTGATATGGCTAGGAACTATACTCTCATTGCTGCGTAATAATTAAGACACTTTACCGCTGTACCATGAGTGCAGCAGGCGCAATGATCTGACGCAGCGCCTGAAAATGGGCTACCTTCCATCAACATAAATACACAAACTTAATCCCGGTCACGTTGGAAGTTACCGAGCTGGGGACTATTTTCAGGCGAAATGTGATGTATGAAAATATAATATTAAATATTATAGCTAAAAAGCTAACCAATCATGACTGTTCTTTGTAAGTGATCTGACGATGAGTGTGTATCAGGGAAGAGGAACACACATAAACACACTCACCGATCTGACAGGAAGACACGTCCACACTTCCTCTCAGGAGATCACCCAGAGGACTGTTCTCTGTGGCCTGAGAGAGAGAGAGAGAGAGTGTGTGAGTGAGAGAGTTAGTGTGTGTGTGAGAGAGAGAGAGAGAGAGAGAGAGAGAGAAAGAAAGAGAGAGAGAGAGAGAGAGATTAAAGAAAGAGGTTAAAAGTTGTAGCACAGAGCGGCGTGAGGAAACACAACACACACACACACACACTGACGGAGCACAGACTCACGGATCGGTCGGGCTCCACGGCCGACGGGCTGATCTCCTCCACGTAGTTGGCCGGGAACCACAGCTGCTTCTTGCCAGCGCAGTCTCCCTTCCACCTGTGAGGAACACACACACACACACACACTTATGTTCTGGTTCCAAACCAACACTGAAAGAGAAGAGTGGCCAAGCAGGCTTAATAAACACACACATTAGGAAACAGGAGAAATCGGCTCCGGCAGGGAAACAAGGCTAGTCTGATATTAACGTTTTAGAAACTTAAACAGCGCACGACATCAATATCAATGTAAAAACACTTTATACACTGCTGTGTGGTTCCTGTGAAGCCAAGCGCAAACTTCAAAACTCAAATTTTTCAAGTATAAAGACATTCATTTTGTTTTATTAGTTTCTTACACTGCGTTTCTCTAAACTTTTCACTGCAATACAGTTTGAAAATGGTTTTGAAGTTCATAAACTTATTGTGTAGCTTCTGAACAAACTAAAAAAGACAAGGAAAGATGAAAAGATCAGGTAATATATACGTTTATAAATATACATCTGTTTTTCTGCAGTTGAATTGTCGTCTGTGTTGAGACGGTAACTCACCAGCCTCCTTCCTGTTTGTCCACATTTTGAATGATGGCGTTCTTATTAAAGGAAAGTTCATCATCTCGCTGGGCTTTGTATTCATACATGGCTCGTACTGTGCACTACACACACACACACACACACACAAAGGTGTCACACACTAAACCCAGCAGAGGAGAAACACTGTCTACATGCAGCTAGAGCGCACAGGTACCTTAAACGTAGGCATCTGATTGGCTTCCACGTAGAATCCAGGGTTACGGCCCTCGTACAGCGAGCCATAATCAGGCTCCTGCTCCACACACACACACAGAGAGAGAGAGAGCACGTTCAAATAAACGGTAAAACTGACATCCTTGCAAATTATGGAACAGCAGTTCCCATGAAAGACTGTAAAGGAATTTCTTATTTTCTAACTTAAGAACATTATTTTTTAGAAAAACAGAATATTTCTACAACAGCACATGACACTAGCTACGTTTGAATGGGCACCTCTGGTGATTGGCCATGTGCTCACTGCAGGAAAACACAGCGTTCTCCACTGGTGTCGCTGTCCTGTGGCCTCATGGGACAGTAAAGTGGCCATCGCACGCACACTTCAGCATCTCACGCGGACGGGTCGGAAAGGGTTACAGACAGACTGACTTCTGACATTTTAGGACACCATTGGGTCGCCTAATGGAGTTTTAGGACACAATTGGGTCACCTGATGGAGTTTTAGGACACAATTGTGTCTCCTGATGGAGTTTTAGGACACAATTGTGTCTCCTGATGGAGTTTTAGGACACCATCGGGTCTCCTGATGGAGTTTTAGGACACCATTGGGTCGCCTGATGGAGTTTTAGGACACCATCGGGTCTCCTGATGGAGTTTTAGGACACCATTAGGTCTCCTGATGGAGTTTTAGGACACCATTGGGTCTCCTGATGGAGTTTTAGGACACCATTGGGTCACCTGATGGAGTTTTAGGACACAATTGTGTCACCTGATGGAGTTTTAGGACGCCATTGGGTCTCCTGATGGAGTTTTAGGACACCATTGGGTCGCCTGATGGAGTTTTAGGACACCATCGGGTCTCCTGATGGAGTTTTAGGACACCATTGGGTCTCCTGATGGAGTTTTAGGACACCATTGGGTCTCCTGATGGAGTTTTAGGACACCATTGGGTCTCCTGATGGAGTTTTAGGACACCATTGGGTCACCTGATGGAGTTTTAGGACACAATTGGGTCACCTGATGGAGTTTTAGGACACCATCGGGTCGCCTGATGGAGTTTTAGGACACCATCGGGTCTCCTGATGGAGTTTTAGGACACCATCGGGTCTCCTGATGGAGTTTTAGGACACCATCGGGTCTCCTGATGGAGTTTTAGGACACCATCGGGTCTCCTGATGGAGTTTTAGGACACCATCGGGTCTCCTGATGGAGTTTTAGGACACAATTGGGTCACCTGATGGAGTTTTAGGACACAATTGGGTCACCTGATGGAGTTTTAGGACACAATTGGGTCACCTGATGGAGTTTTAGGACACAATTGGGTCACCTGATGGAGTTTTAGGACACCATCGGGTCTCCTGATGGAGTTTTAGGACACCATCGGGTCTCCTGATGGAGTTTTAGGACACCATTGGGTCACCTGATGGAGTTTTAGGACACCACTGGGTCGCCTGATGGAGTTTTAGGACACCACTGGGTCGCCTGATGAAGTTTTAGGACACCACTGGGTCGCCTGATGAAGTTTTAGGACACCATTGGGTCACCTGATGGAGTTTTAGGACACCATCGGGTCTCCTGATGAAGTTTTAGGACACCATCGGGTCTCCTGATGGAGTTTTAGGACACCATCGGGTCTCCTGATGGAGTTTTAGGACACCATCGGGTCGCCTGATGGAGTTTTAGGACACCATCGGGTCTCCTGATGGAGATTTAGGACACCACTGGGTCGCCTGATGAAGTTTTAGGACACCACTGGGTCGCCTGATGAAGTTTTAGGACACCATTGGGTCACCTGATGGAGTTTTAGGACACCATCGGGTCTCCTGATGAAGTTTTAGGACACCATCGGGTCTCCTGATGGAGTTTTAGGACACCATCGGGTCTCCTGATGGAGTTTTAGGACACCATCGGGTCTCCTGATGAAGTTTTAGGACACCATCGGGTCTCCTGATGGAGTTTTAGGACACCATCGGGTCTCCTGATGGAGTTTTAGGACACCATCGGGTCTCCTGATGGAGTTTTAGGACACCATCGGGTCTCCTGATGAAGTTTTAGGACACCATCGGGTCTCCTGATGGAGTTTTAGGACACCATCGGGTCTCCTGATGGAGTTTTAGGACACCATCGGGTCTCCTGATGAAGTTTTAGGACACAATCGGGTCTCCTGATGGAGTTTTAGGACACCATCGGGTCTCCTGATGGAGTTTTAGGACACCATTGGGTCGCCTGATGGAGTTTTAGGACACCATTGGGTCGCCTGATGGAGTTTTTGGACACCATTGGGTCGCCTGATGGAGTTTCTGGGCACCATTGGGTCACCTGATGGAGTTTTAGGACACCATTGGGTCACCTGATGGAGTTTCTGGACATCATTGGGTCATCTGATGGAGTTTCAGGACACCATTGGGTCGGCTGATGGAGTTTTACGACACCATTAGCTCTCCTGATGGAGTTTTAGGACACCAGTGGGTCACCTGATAGAGTTTTAGGACACGATTGGGTCGGCTGATGGAGTTTTAGGACACCATTCAGTTTCAGGACACGATTGGGTCGGCTGATGGAGTTTTAGGACACCAGTGGGTCAACTGATGGAGTTTTAGGACACCAGTGGGTCACCTGATGGAGTTTTTCAGTTCCTTGCCACTGTTGCCTTTGGCTTGCTCAGTCGGGATATTCAAATTAATTAACCAGTAATCAGTATTAACTCCTGATCAGCTCTACCAAACGTGGATATTTTTCCACTAAGAAACGAACAGTGTTATCGTGTTTTGATTGATACTGTGAAGCTGCTTTGATGCAACCTATATTGTGAAAAGCACTATATAAAAATACTTCACTGAAATATGGCCTGTATAATATATACAGTACGCTCTCAGACAACACCAACTTCAGTCATTTTATTCCTAAGAAAAGTTCTTCAGATTGAACTAATAAAAATGTGTGTATGTAATGTCAAAACACAAGAAAGTCACAGTACAACATGAAGATAAAAATACATTAATTTAAGGTAAACTTTGGTTCTAAGCAGAGATTAGATGAGATGACACACTCACCGCAGTGCCGATCTTCTCCAGTGTTTCCTCGTTGATGGGGTAGCGCAGCTTCATCTTGCGGTACAGTGGATGTTTCTCATAGTAATTGATCAAATCTACAAGACTATCAAACTCAGAAGTGCCCAAGACCACCGTCTGTCCCTCCTGCTGCACACGGCAGTGCTTTATCTTGCCCTCCGCCCTGAGAGATCAAGCGAGAGATGAGGAGAACTCCAGACACAGGGACGTGATAGAAACATGACGGCGGGAGAGTGGATCTTACCGGAAGGAAATGGCGAAAGAGTTGACTTCTGTTCTCTTCCTGACGAGGAAAGCCCCGTCACGCGGGACTCTCATCAGCATGTTCTCGGCCTGGCTGCGGGACAGGCACGCGTGGTACCACCTGCACACAAAACACACACAGGCTGGAATTAGACGGGGAAAACACAAGACAGGAAACAAACCCCCGCTCCACATCCACTGTGGTTTTTCCCTGCGAGACGAGAGGCAGGATGACATTACATGTACTTACCGTAGTAATAACAGTAAATTAATTACATAACTAACCCTCAACCTCATCCTACCCTAACCCAGAGTAATTAATATGACTCCATAATTACATTTATAATTACACCGTAACAATGACACCTTATAATAAAGTGTGTTTAGGTGTCATTGCATGCATTTAGATAATTAAACTAGTGTTGTCACGGTACCAAAATTTCAGTATTCGGTACCAATACCAGTAAAAGTTCACGGTTCTCGGTACCAATTTCGGTACCAAAGCTTAGTTTAAATTTACATATATTTAAGTGTTTATCACGTTTACAAGTATGGAAACTGTACATTTGTATTATAAACACTTTAGAAAAAAATTAGATAAAATGACCTAAAATAAACAATAGTATACTAACACATTTTTAAAGTTGTTTGTAAAGTTCTAATCCGTTTACATTTATTTAATGCACAATGAATAAAGTGAACAAACATGAACAATCAAGTGTTTCTATTAAATAACATTTACAAACATTAATTAATGTTGTAAAAATATATTGTTCACTCCATGTGTTGATGTGAAGTAGCTAATGTTGATAAATGGTATCTTATTGTAGCATTACCAAACTATAGGCTACAGGAGAAAAAACATGTTTTATTTGATTTGACTGTACTTTTATTTAATCTAAAACCGCATTCACATTTAATTTTGAAAAGGCTTTTTTAAACTGCTGAGTTATAAAGGCAAGAATATGCCTAGAACTGGCACTGACATTAAATGACATAAATAGGGATGCATCGATACTAATACCAGTACTCTGGTGTCGGTTGGATAATACTACTGTGCCCATGTACTCGTAAAACTACCCCGAAAGCACTTTAGAGGCCGTTCACATATCGCGCGTGTTTTTTTATTATATTTTTGCGCGTGCTTATTCTTTCCAAAGCGCTTGCTCTCACGCGGCGTCTGTCGTTGCTATGCAACGAGTTTTTATTATGAGCGCGCTTGCCTCGCGCCTATATTTGAAATTGCGAATTTGCATGTAATCGGCCTCTTATGGCAACGTGACATTAGCCTAATCCAAAATATTTCATATGTGGCTCTTTCCTCCTTTCGTGTCAACAAGTGGATTCAGAGAGAGAGAGAGCCATATCAGCGTTATGAAGAGGACGCGACTGTGCACCTTTCAGACAGCGCGTCTAGAACTGGATTAACCTGGTATTCGGTACCTAGAAAAGCTGGTACCGTAACATTTTTTTTTTTTTAGTACCGACTTGGTACCGAAGTACCGAGTTTTTTGACAACACTAAATTAAACATATTACGCCAAAATCCATTTATTTTTACACCATTTAACTTATTTATTGGCCATTGTAACGTAGTTGGCCATGCATATAAATAATTATCCATCAATAAAACTTCTTGTCTTCCTTTTTCTCTCTCCAATTATCGTTTCGGCCCATACTCGAAGCAGATATTATCATACTTTGCTGCTTATTCTTTGATAATTTCTCTTATTTCAAAAAGTTTACTAGAAATAGTACACCGTTACTATAGTACACCGTTATCCATTCTCAGAACTGTACATCATAACATCATTGTAGGTTGTCCAGTAGTGCCGTAAACCAGCTCAATCTCTTCCATCTCAGATAGGGGTATTACTTTATTTTATTTTATTTTTACTCTTAACTGTTTTTATTTATATTGATTTTTTTAATTCAAATGTAAAGCACTTTGAATTTCCATTGTGTATGAAATGTGCTATATAAATAAACTTGCCTTGCCTTGCCTAGGTCACAAATGAAATAATATTTTGTGATCACACTCACTAAAACTCACATCATTATTCTTAGGCCGTGTGTCCACCAAAGCGTTTTTCCACGCGCCTGGCGTATGTTTTCAATTGTTTTCAATGGGAGCGCCGCGTTTTTTAAACGCCATGAGCGTACCGAGGCGCTGAGCATTTTTTTTCACGCTGAAGTGCCCAGCGTTTTTTACTGGTCGCTGGGAGTTGAAAAATGTTCAACTTTGGATAAAACGCAGCGCTCATCACTGTCACTTTTTACCCAGCCGTCCAATCACAGTGGAGGAGGGGCGGGACTAATATCACACCGACCAACTGTCACAACATTCAACTGCTGCGGATATTCTGTATTGTAGCAACGAAACGTCTCGACGGAAAAAACGCTGCGCTGCCAAAACGCTCTCAAGCGCCCAAAGCACGGCGTCTTCAGCAGAGCGTCTAGCGTTTTCAGCTGGCTAAAAACGCTTTGGTGGACACACGGCCTTAAAGTGACAGTTCAGCTTTTTCATCAATATTATTAATATTATACTGTATATATATTTAATGTTATATTTAATATTTATATATAAACAATTTGAATGTTAGCCAGAGGAGAACTCGCTTGCTTAGTCGGGGTTATTTAATATTTAACAATATTATTGATCTGTGTTGTACTACTTTCATGTTATCACTGTGAAGCTGCTTTGATACAATCTGTATTGTGAAAAGCGCTATATAAATAAATGTGACTTGACTTGACTTAATCCATATCATGGCAGTCAATGAGGTCCATCAACTGATTGTTTATCTGTTGTGCTCAGCATAAGAAAGAAGTTCAAACAGGTTTGGAAAATTTGATGACAGTGGTGTGATTCCCCAGTTGAGAGGTGTGTGTGTGTGTGGGACTCACTCTTTGCTCTCGTGAGCGTTGGTTTGTGGCACAGGCTCGGTCAGCTTCATCTCGAACTCGTTGCAGCGCAGAGGAACCTGCTGGTAATGTGTGATGAGCGCAAACAGCGTGTCGAACACCAGGTTATCCGTCAGGTAGAACTTGGGGCTGCCGGCTTCCTGGCGGGAGTGAATCCTGCAGTGCTGAACGCGGCCGGACCGCCTGAGGAACGGGGTAGGGCAACAGAAACCGTTACTATACAGCCGTTTTTGCTTCCAAATGAACGATGTGTGAGCCGCTCCTCTGAGCACGCCGAGGCACGGCTGTGGTTACCAGAAGGAGAGCGTGTAGTCTCCCACGAAGGTCTCGCTCTCGCGCACCAGGAAGGAGCCGTCGGGCGCGCCGGTCTCCAAGCAATACTCCGCCAGCAGACGCTCCGCGATCTGACGCCCGTCACGTCCCGCTCCCAGCTTACCGTGGAACCACTTCTCCGTTACGTGCTGGTCCATGCCGTTACTGACCTGGAGAACAGTACCAATGCTTTTCTTTTACCGGGAATCACGTGTGGGTGATGATGTATAAAGGCCAATTTATACTTCTGCGTAGGGTGCGCGCGGTAGGTACGGCGTAGCATACGCACAGACGTGTCCCATATCGAGTACCCTTCGCCGTAGCCTGACGCGCACCTCCTCAAAAATGTAACTACACGTCACGACGACGCGGACCGCAAGATCGGTGATTGGTCGGCTTGGTAGCATCGCATTTCCTCCTGCGTATTCCCGCACGTACCTTCTCACGCATTTCTACACGTACCATCTCCGACGTCTTCTCTCATTTCTGCCTTTCAGTTTTAGTAATTTCATTAAAATTAACTGTTTTTCCACCTCATTACAGGGTTAGTTCACCCAAAAATGAAAATTCTGTCAGTATTTACTCACCCTCATGTTGTTCCAACCCCGTAAGACCTTCGTTCATCTTCGGAACACAAATTAAGATATTTAAGATATTAAGATCGGTCCTTCATACTAGTCCATAGGCTTCTTGAGGGAATGACAATTGATGGCCTCGAAAAGTCATTAAAGACATCGTTAAAATAGTCCAAGTGACTACAGGGGCTCAATCTTAAGTTTATCAAACGACGAGAGCACTTTTGTGCGCAAAAACAAACAAAAATAACGACTTTATTTCAACTATTCACTTCCTTCTCCATGAGCCTGTAGTCAGTTAACGTAGTGTGATTGCGTAGAGCTACGTCACACGTAGGCTCACTATTGGCCGACGCTGGTCATGTGTGTGTGATGCGTGTGACGTACAATAACAGAAGCTTACGCTATTAAACTAGTAACCTGACTCGCGCAGAGGGAGAAATAAACGAACAGTTGAAATAAAGTCGTTATTGTTGTTGTTTTTTTGCGCACGAAAGTGTTCTCGTCGTTTGATAAACTTAAGATTGAGCCCCTGTAGTCACTTGGACTATTTTAACGATGTCCTTTAATGACTTTTCGAGGCCATCAAGTGTCATTCCCTCAAGAAGCCTATGGACTAGTATGCAGGAGCGATCTTAATATCTTAAATATCTTAATTTGTGTTCCGAAGATGAACGAAGGTCTTACGGGGTTGGAACAACATGAGGGTGAGTAAATACTGACAGAATTTTCATTTTTGGGTGAATTAACCCTTTAATCTCCAACTCCAACATGATCCGCTCTCTTTACGCAGAAGTATAAATGCTCACAACGGCGTCGCCTACGTGCGTAGCCAACGGTGTACACTACGGCGTACCCGACACAGAAATATACATTGGCCTTCACGGTAATGGTGTTCCCTAGGGCTGCCACTTTTGTGAAAAAATGCTGTTCGATTTTTGACACAAAAGTAAAATCGATTTTCCATGTCTAAAGACGGTTCCATTTTCAACACCAAATATAGGCAAATCCACGGACACCAAACAGGCATTAGGACGGGCGTAAAGAGGGCGCTTGAGTCAGCAATATTCCTGATGATTTATTGGCGTAAATTTCAACATGGACAAACAGGAGCACAACATTCACGGATTGAAATTAATGACCTAGAACTTAAAATGAACTTTGGCGGAAAACGCTGTCAAATCACAAGCCAATCCGGTGTGTTTCTATAGCCCCTTTCACACAGAGATTCCGGAAAATACACGGATAGTGGGACCCGGCACTTGTCTCAGGATTGTTTGATTTTGGTTAATTCACACTGCCAGTGATTCGCCGGGATCTGCGAGTGCGTTCACACACAACCCGTAAAGATCCCGGAAAGACACATGACGTCAGGATGTGACGTGTAAGGTACGCGTAGAAAACAAGTACGCGTGCATACCGTTACACAAAGCTGGTGAACGATCTCGGCTTTCTTCTAAGAGCAACAGAGTCGCGCGATGGCACGAGCGTCATCATTATGACACACCCCTTACGGCATTGGTCCTGGCTTTTGTTCACACAGCGCACGTTCCGGGACTGATTCCGGCAACGTTACTAGGTCCCCAACCGGCATCGATGCCGGTATCAATCCCGGGTCGTGTTTGCGTTCACACAGAAGGCGTTCTGGCAATTTCCCAGAATCAACGCGCAGTGTGAAAGGGGCTTATGTTTACTCACTTTGCCGGGGAAGTTCGTGTAAGCCAAATCTGTGCGGAATTAGCACAAATTATTTGACATTTTTATTAAAGAGGAATAGCCCCTTGAGATGAGCCATCTCGTTTTCGAGGGGGTCCTCGATTCTAGATTCAAATAAAAAAAACTGACCTTACAGCAGCTTGAATTTAACATAACAAATAGCAAAAGCCAAAAAACAAAAAACAAAAACAAATACACAAGAAAAAAAAAAAAAAAAAGCTATGAAAAAATTATAAAAATTTTTTTTTTTAAATTATACGCAATTCGCAAATCCTCATGATATATTACATACAGCGTTTTGCAGAATCTGCGCATTTCTGGCTTACTTGAACACACACGTCAGCACACAACAAGTAACGGCGCACTTGTTCACTTGCATTGAAGTAATAACGAATATTAAAAAGCATTTGGTGAACAGAAAAGACTTTGTTATTTTCCAACTGTCCAACTAAAAACACATTTTTGATATAAAAAAACGCAGTTAAAATCGATTGCCTATTTTCATTTTCGAAACTTGTGTTGGTCGGTCCGATCGATTGTGCAATCGAGTTTCGAACGTAAAGCGACAGCGCCCCCTTCACATGTAAAGTGATTTGACTGTTGAGAAAAGCGCTATATAAATGTAACAACTTATTTTAATTTTTTTTATTACTATTAATATTAATGGTTTAAATGTCAACCAGTAGAGATTTTGGCCAACCATCTCCATTGCGGTTTCACACACTCATTTGCATGCTTATAATTTGCATGGGATCTTAAAGGTTGTATCAGCGATTTCAGGCCCAAACAAAAATGATCACGTTCATCTAATCTTTCCTAGCGATCCGCTAGCTGCTCGTCCCATAAGCAGGCTGTCAAAAAACACGTCTCTGTAGGCAGCCTAGGCTCTGAGATCTGCACAAAAACAACCACCACTCAATATAAACAGTGTTCCAACCAATCGCCAACAGAGGGGGGTGTTGTTTGTTTTTACGCTCGTTCACGGCGGCAGAGACTATTTTTATGGAGACATGCCACTTCCTCAATCCTTAATACAACTATATAGGGAAAACCCGTAACACCAAAGATGCCCCTCCCGCTGGAAAGCCAATCGTCTGCTTTTAACAGTCAAGCTGGGAAACATGTAAGCCTATCGTCTGGTTCCACGGACGCATGCGCACAGTTAAGGTTTGCGACAGTGGAAAATATGTTACTGTTTGAAAAGGCGGCAGATTTACGTGTTAGTTGCGTAAATATCAGACATCGCAATTCTCCTGGAAGTTCCGGGAGTCTCCCGAATGTTGATCGCGGCTCCTTGACGACCACGAATTAGTTCAAATCTCCCGCGAGTGAGCGAGTACACGATAGACACATAACAACATTTGTAGCCATAACATTGTAACGTTACTATTAGCAATAACACTAGCCTACGTTCAGGACTAACGTTAGCAGAATAATAATAATAAGCTGTTATAATATTATTCCAGATAGCTTTTGTTACCATGAGTTTTCCCAATAATCTTAGATATGTAGCTATATGACTGATTCTGGTACGTTTTACGAGTGAGCTAACTTGGTTTGTTTGGGATCTCGCTTAGACCACAAATAGAAGTGATGTTACCCACAATCGCTGATACAACCTATAAGCATTGGAAAATCATAAAAAGCATTTAAAAACAAGTGATTTTGAACCCTTGACACTCAATAAGCAGCAAAAAAGCAAACCGTCTCCGCTATATAAGCTTGCGTTGGTTTCTGAGCGATGCTCGCGAATGAAAAGCGTGTGTGAGAACTGAACTGAGGGCTTTTTGCCGCCTAATGGTGCGTTCACACCAGACGCGTATAGCGCGTCTGGCGCGAATGATTTCAATGTTAAGTCAATGCAAAGACACGTTACGCGCAAAAAAATTCCTGCGGCGCGAATGAGGCGTGGAGCGCGGTGCAGAAGACGCGAATACGCCTCATTTGCGCGAATGGCGAGTTAGTGCCATCTGTGCATTCACGCGTTTGACGTGAATTCGCGTCTGCCGCCCGAGTTGAAAAATCTGAACTTTGGCGTTAATTCGCGCCGCGTTAACCAATCAGGAGCCTAGCTGCTTGCTCACGTGGTGAAGTATCTGGATGCTTCAATAAATTATTTTGTAATTCGATTAAAAGCGTGGTGGGATTATGCACAACAAAGCAAATATTTTATCACTTAAAACATTATTTCAATATCCGAGACATGTTCATTTTGTATTGAATGTTATTCATTTCATATCTAGATTATATGAAATAGTATTATGATGTAAAGACAATCAACATATATAAGCTCGTGTCTGGACGTGAGAGAGAAAATAAATAAATAAATAAATAAATCACAGGACAGGTTAATAACTTTTGGAAGCTGGCTCTATTTATCATCAAAACAAAAATAAAGAGCAAAAATAAGAGCATCCGCTCTTAAAGTGACAGCAGCCTAATATTCCTGTCATTAATGTTCATCAGACAATCAAAGAGAAAGACTTAAATCACTCACTGATTTTGACTGAATGACTTTAGTAACATTAATTAGAATAAATGTATATTTAATGTGCACTGTGTAAATTGCGTATATATAATTAACTACGTGTTAATTTTACATAAACTATACGTTTTTCGGATAGGCTAGTTTTATTGTGATATTGAGAATTATGAAATTTCAAATTATATCAAAAAAATGTATATTATAAAAACCTTATTTAAAGCAAAACAACTATATTGTGACATATATATCGTAGTTTATAGTGAAATAAAATGGCTAAGATTACGATTTTGGACATATCGCCCACCTCTAATGTGAACTGTGTGAAAGTGAGCGTGTTATTCTAGATCAAATTGACTACTTCTTAAAATAACAAATGGGAAACAATATAGCCTATTCATCAGCATTGAGGAAGCTACTTTGAAGTATTTTGAGCTATAAAAAGTCCCAGACAGAAACGTGGGGACTTTTTTTTTTTGGTCGGTAGTACAACAAGTACAACAAGTTTAATGATGGCTCAAAGCATCATCAAGTTGTGTTTCAAATGTACAACGTAGCTAAAAAAAGGTCATGACCTTGCTAATGTTGAGGGAAAGGTGATCACACTTTATTTCCAGTGTCTTTAAATATGTTGTACTTCCATCGAAACACTACAGGTATGTGACAGTCTAGTTATTTTTACAGCTATTTTGTGAAAATAAGTGCAATAAGTGTATTGCACCAAAATTATTAATTTAAATGTCATTATATAAATTATACACCTAATATAAAGTCTAAAGCTGTTAGAAAGAAAGCTCCATTTCTACCATAATGCCTTTTGAAGAGCAGACGAAGTACGATGCAACTTTCATAATAAACCATCTCGTACAGTAACGGCTCTATTAATAACCCTCTTCCGATCCGACAGTCAAAAGTCAAGCGTTTTGCGTCACCCGACAAATAAAAGTGAATTTCTCAGCCCAGGAAACTCAGTCCTAACCTTATCTCGAACCCTCATTGTTCATTTACATACCCTAACGACATTGTGGCAAAGTGAACCCTTTAAAGTGTTTACGACTGCGAGGATCCACAAGGAAAGCAGCTGTTGTCCTCACCTCTCTGTGCTCCTCCTCGTCCTCGTTCCCTTGATTACTTGACGTCTCCTCAGAATAATAGATCTTATTGCTGGTCAGGACGAAGAAGTGAGGGTACCACTCCTGTGAGGGCGACACCAGCGCACATTCATCATGAGATCATCAAGCCAACAGATTCACCTGTCCCGTAAGAGCGGAGCGAGAGGAGCTCACGTGGTTGATGGGGTCCTCCAGGTACAGGATGCCGTTCTTGATGGAGTTGCTGATGTCGTTCTCCGAGTACGGCGTCGAAGACGAGACCTCCTCGTACGCGCTTCCCTCGGCTAATTTCTTGTGCTGAACACAGATGCAACAGTTGAGAAAGTGGCCAAAAACACAATGGTTTCCTGCCACAGGACCGATGAGCCTCACCTTGATGAGGATCTTCCTCTTGAGCTGATTGGGCGAGGGCAGGCCGTCCGCGGAGATGTCCACGGCTTTGATCAGGAGCATGTCTCCAAACACTTTCCTGAAGTGGGCGGCCATGTTTCTCTGCTGGACAATACTGCAGTGGTCCTCGATGGAGAGGATGATGGGATAGCTGCATGCAAACACAAGCAACGCAATCTGATTATCTCACGCCGCACATTCTCGATGACCACATCTGATCACCACACGAGCGCAGACGTCATGTGACACTCACTCAGACGTGACGAAGGCATGCTCTTTGATGGTGTGAAGCACCTCGTTGAACTTGATCTTGGTGGTGAGCGTGTGGCCGTGGTAGATGACAGGCATCCCATCAGGACCGTCCCAGCAGTCCACTGCAACACACACACATTATAACTGCTGCCAGAAACACAACAACATGCCACAATCATAAAGCTTGCTATAGTAGTCGAGTCACCTTTATTTACAGAGCACTTTACACAATCCATATTGTTTTAAAACAACTTTATGGACAATAATGATTCAAACAGAGTTCAGTCCTGCTGTAAAGTAGCTCTCAAACACAATACTAAACATTATTCAGTTGAAATAATGACTATAAGTCTAATCTTATAGTTGTAGATATGATAAATATATTTCTAGTTTACAAAAGCAATGTTCACTGCTTTAAAAAAAGCAAATATGAAATATAATTTAATGTTATACAGTTTTACGTTAGTTTGACTTTATGGTAACACTTTAGAATAAGGTTCATTAGTTAACATTAGTAAATGCATTAACTAACATGAACTAACGATGAGCAATGCATTAGTTACAGTGTTTATTAATCTTTGTTAATGTTAGTTAATACAAATACAGCTGTTCATTGTGCGTTCATGTTAGTTCACAGTCCATTAACTTATGTTAACTCATACAACCTTTGATTTTAATAATGTATTAGTAAATGTTGGAATTAATATTAACTAAGATAAATAAATGCTGAAGAAGTATTTCTCACATATTGTACATGTTAACTAATGAACCTTATTGTAAAGTGTTACCCCCTTATTTTTATTAATTACGAATAAGGAACAAAAATAAAAAAATAAATAAACAAAGCAACCTAAAATAACATACAAATCCGTTTATTTTATGTTTGTTTATTTATTTATTTGTATCCCAGGGCACAGGAGGATGCTAAAACTGGAGTATAGTTAGTTATTTCATTATGCTAGTCTCCTATGGTTATAGTTTTAAAAGAAGTAATAGTTCAGATTAGACTAATTTCAGTAAATAAATCACTTCAGTAAAATCATTTCAGTAAAATAAATAAAAGCATCATTTAATTGTTATGGATTTCTGTGCTTTTTGTTTGTTTATCGCTATTGTGCGTGTCCAGTAAATCCAGAAAATGAAAATAAATAAATAAAATAAAAATCGGAACTTACCAACCAAAATAAAAAAAAATACATATTTCAGATTTGTTACTAACCTAGGACAATAAAATGGCAGAATATATATATATATATATATATATATATATATATTAGGGCTGTGCAAAAATTAATTGCGATTAATCGCATCCAAAATAAAAGTCTGTGTTTACATAATATATGTGGGTGCACTGTGTATAATTATTTTGTATATATAAATACACACACATGCATGTATATATTTAAGAAAATGTGTTATTCATATATAAAATATTGATATTTATATAATATAGATTATATATTCTTATATATATATATATAGAGAGAGAGAGAGAGAGAGAATTAAAGCGCAAATAATTCTTAAATATATACATGCATGCATAGTTATTTATACAAAATAATTATATACGCACACATAAATATATTATATAAACACAGACTTTTATTTTGGATGCGATTAATCGCAATTAATTTTTGCACAGCCCTAATATATATACAGTATATATATATATATATATATATATATATATAAATATACAGTATATATATATATATATATATATATATATATATTTAATATTATATATATTTATTATTTACCAGTTCAATAATATAAATGCATGTATAGTGTCATACTGTTGTAGCCTACTAGTTTACAACTGGGAGAAAGTATTTATGATATATTCTTCAATGCAACCACTGCAAAACTGTATTTTCAGCATGTTCGTTTCTGGAAAGGTAATATTTTAGAATGTATTTGTATATGAAGCGTTGATCATTGCTAATAATAGAGCTGCACTGTGACTTACACTCGATGCATCTGCAGCCCATCCGCAGACAGCGGGCGTACGCCTCCAGAGACGACTCGCTGGAAAACTGGTCTCCTGTCAGATAGCTAAAAATACACACACACACACACACACGTCAGACCTGTCTGCATTACTCCATACACACCTCACACGCCAGCATCAGCGACCCTTACGCTTAAACACTGCAGACAATGTACAAATACGTTCAAAAATTCTTTCCATTCTGTCAGTCTTTAAACCACATAATGGCTTTATAATCTAGCTATACCGGTTAAACACCATGAGAGAAACAAAGCGCAAACAGCTAAATACTAACATTTAAAATAAGTCCTGATTGACCCCGTCTGAAATATCAAATCATATAAATGATATAGTAATCTGTCCACTCGTCATCTGTCTTTTTTAGATTCAGCCGCTGATGTGAGACATGCGTTTCTATTCAAGGACAGGTTACTGACAGATACACAGTACACTTTCTCAGTCTTTGTTAAAGTAAGCAGTATATACACACACACATACACTGATAACTAGACTACTGTTTCGAATTTTAATTCTGTATAAAGTCACAATAACGAGAAAGTCACATTCACCTTTTTTTAATCTGAGGTGGAAAAGGGTTTCTACATTAATGTGATTTTCAACACATGAAATAAACTCTTAAGCAGTATCTGATTTGCTTATTGCAAAATCTTCCAAAAATCCTCTCATTAAAATAAACGATAAGCATAAAATAAATGAAAATCTTGAATCATCCAATGATAATCTACTTTTAATAGGTCAATATAATGATAGATTAACTAGAACAACTATATTGGCTAAAATCACTTGAGTCCTGTGGAAACCTCACTCCATAATGAAAGAGTTCAGAGCGCTAAGAGAAGAGATATTGTGTGTGTACAGTACATCTGATGTGGCGCATCTATTCAACATTTTACTGAGCCTTGTTCATCAGGGTTTCAAGTTCAAGTTGAAGTTGTGGTGTGTGTGCATGAGTTTCATTCAGTCCTTTACTCCAGTGATCTCATCTAACAGGCACCCATCAATGAGGACCACACCATCCACAACCACCAAAACACTCCAGAAAAATAGTCCTTTTACACAAAAGCACAGAATTTTATATTCAGATTAAGCATAATGGTAATATTGTGACATCTAAGAGAAAGTTGTAATGTGCTAATTAACTAACCAACCAACTACCTAACTAACTAACCAACCACCCAACTAACCAACCACCCAACTAAACAACCACCCAACTAGCCAAACACCCAACTAGCCAAACACCTACCTAACTAACCAACAGAGAAATAAACAAACTAAAACTAACTAAACATCCAACCAACCAACTAACTCTTTCCCCATTGAACATTTTGGTAATTTAGAGGGTGATTGAAACTATACTCTAACCAACCAACTGACCAAACCCTTTCCCATCATCTTACATTTTGGCTAATCAACCAACAAATCCTTACCGTATCATCTAACATTTTGTTTCTAACAACTAACCATCTATTATTATACCATTATCTAATTTTTTGATTCTTTGATGGAGAATCACACTACCCAACTAACTATTAGATGATGGGGGAAGGTTTGGTAGGTTAGTTACTAAGTTGGTTAGTTGTTAGAAACAAAAATGTTAGATGATGGAAAAAGGGTTGATGGAAAAAATTATTAATCAACCCTTTTCCCATCATCTAACATTTTGTAACTAACTAACTAACCAACCAACCAACCAACCAACCAACTCCAGGAGCAGGCCAGGACACCCCTGATCTAACAGGGTGTTTTGGTTCATCGAAGGGGATTCATTTTATGCACCAACTAAACAACCAACCAACCCTTTTACCATCATCTAACATTTTGTAACTAACTAACCAACTAACCTGATCTAACAGGGTGTTTTGGTTCATTGAAGCGGATTCATTTTATGCACCAACTAAACAACCAACCAACCAACCCTTTCCCCATCATCTAATTTGTTGATTCTATGATGGAGAATCACACTACCCAAATAACTATTAGATGATAGTTATCATCTAGGGTTAGGTTTGGTTGGTTAGTTACTTAGTTGGTTAGTTGTTAGAAACAAAATGTTAGATGATGGAAAAAGGGTTGATGGAAAAAATAACTAACCAACCAACCCGCTTTTCCCATTATTTTGTAACTAACTAACCAACTACTAACCAGCCAGCCAACTAACCAATCAACCAACCAACCAACTAACTAACTAACTAACTAACTAACTAAAGGAGCAGGCCAGGACAACTCTGATCTAACAGGGTGTTTTGGTTCATTGAAGCGCAGGGCTCGAGACTAACTCGAGAACATCTGAATTGTTTTAGTTAACTAACAGCTATGGATGATAGTAACAAAGTACAGAAACAACATTTTTATTTTGGGACGGTTGACCTTCACTTTAGGACGGTTCAAATTGTTTTTCAGGACGAATGTGAAAAAAGTTTGGAGCCCTGTTGAAGCGGATTCATTTTATGCACCCAACTAAACAACCAACCAATCCTTTCCCCATCACCTAACATTTTGGTTCTTTGAGTAGGATTATACAGTAACAAACTAACTATCTAACCAATGGATGAACTACAAAATAAAAATAGGAATGGACGTTATCTAGCGACCACTGGTTACTAGATACCCTTATAGAGAGAACATTAATAAACACACAGCCTCTTAAAAGTGTCGGTTTAATCAGAACTGTTCTCATACAGAAAATGTGCTTCGCCTATACTCACGTGTTGTGGGACGAGGAGATCCAGTAGTGGGACAGGGGGTTGTTCATGTCCTCTGGTCGCACCTGATCGAGCTGCGAGTCCCAGATAGTGTTCTCTTTAGAGAACAGATACGTGAGGAACTGAGAACCACAAGACAAGTTAACGTCAGCATGCTGAAACCGAGTGAGAGCTCTGCACTGCTGATGTAGACCTGAACAACAAACTACACAACCGCTTTAGCGCTCCAGTTTTCATCAACGAGTACAAAATACGACAAGCGATTCTTATCAGTGAAAGGAACAGGACCAGGAAATGCACTTTCCTATTTTTATTTACTACAAAAAGATGCTGAATTTATGTTTTACTTTGTAAACACCTTTATGATGTGTGGACAAAAAAATAGCTACTCCAATTATTTACTATTTATTTATTTTTATAAACATTTTCTTTCAATATTGGCTATATGCAAAGATTATAAATCACGTTATGAAATAATTCTTTAAACAAGATGACAACTTTTCAGGAAAGTTTAATACAAATAGAACAGGAAATTCATTAGCAACAAATTAAGCAAAGAAGAGGCGGATTAACATATCAAACAAGCAAATCTGAGGTCACATGATACTGCAGCGAAGCAGGAAGTGGTTATGTGGGTAAAGTGTGCGATTGCAACGCCACTGGTATGGGTTTGATTCCCTGGGAACGCACATGCTGAGTAAACGCACCTGTCACTTTGCAAAGAATGCGTTTGCCAGATTCATAAATGTCAATGTAAATGTCACCTCGTCTTGATGAAAGTACGGTTGCTCGATCTCCCGCAGAGGATCCTTCAGGTAGTGGAACATGAACTCCTGCACCTTGTTATTGTCTGTGGCCCAAAGCTCCTGAGGACACAAACACACACATTTATATGGAACGGTTATTACAAAACATCTTTAGTACAGATTCTCTTCCCTCAAAAACACACAAATATACATCCAATTAATGTGTAGATGCTGTGACGACTTGTTTGGTTCGAGCGATACATGAATAAACACATATCTAACCTTCTGATGTTCAATTAGGAAGTTCTGGAAGTCCTCCAGTGAGATCTTCTGTTCCGGTCTCTCAATAAACCTGTCAGAAACACACAGTGTTACGGCCTCATGTCTGGAAACCCAACAGATGATCTAGGATGTCTGATAAGCATTTAAATGCATTATATAAACTGTGAGTGAGCACAGTGAGCTCACTATAAAAAGTGAGCATTTACTAATAGGTCTTTTTGTGCAAAATTCAGCTAACTAACTCTTTCCCCATCTTACATTTTTGGTTATTTAGAGGGTCTTTCTCCATTTTAAGTTTTTGGTCTTTGAGGGAGAATCAAATTAAACACTACCCAACTAACTTACCAACCAACCTACCTGTTAAATTATCTGATAACAATTTAAGTTATATATTATATAAACAATAATAAATGAGCACTTACTAATAGGTCTTATTATGCACAATTCATATGTTTAATTCAACAATAACAACACTTAAAAAGTTCAAATCCCAACAAATAAACTCTGCCCTATATTATTTATTACTGAATATTCTGTTTTACTTGTAAATATATATCATATTATGAAAGTTAAATGTGTTGTAAAGGATCAGTCATGTCATTAATAAATTCTTTAGCTTAAAAACACGAGTGAATACCTTTGTAGCAGTGGAATCTCCATCTATAAAAAACAGAAGAAAAAGAGCTTGTTATGTGAATGATACAATAAATACCCGATCTTGTAACTGTAGCAATTTCAGCTCTGGTGCAGTAAAACACAGCGGTAAATCATCTGCAGCTCTACAGTAAAACGCCGCGGTAAAACATCTGCAGCTCTACAGTAAAACACAGCGGTAAATCATCTGCAGCTCTACAGTAAAACCCCGCGGTAAAACATTTGGAGCTCTACAGTAAAACAACGCGGTAAATCATCTGTAGCTCTACAGTAAAACACCGCGGTAAATCATCTGCAGCTCTACAGTAAAACCCCGCGGTAAAACATTTGGAGCTCTACAGTAAAACACCGCGGTAAAACATCTGCAGCTCTACAGTAAAACGCCGCGGTAAAACATCTGCAGCTCTACAGTAAAACACCGCGGTAAAACATCTGCAGCTCTACAGTAAAACACAGCGGTAAATCATCTGCAGCTCTACAGTAAAACCCAGCGGTAAAACATTTGGAGCTCTACAGTAAAACAACGCGGTAAATCATCTGTAGCTCTACAGTAAAACACCGCGGTAAATCATCTGCAGCTCTACAGTAAAACCCCGCGGTAAAACATTTGGAGCTCTACAGTAAAACACCGCGGTAAAACATCTGCAGCTCTACAGTAAAACGCCGCGGTAAAACATCTGCAGCTCTACAGTAAAACACCGCGGTAAAACATCTGCAGCTCTACAGTAAAACACAGCGGTAAATCATCTGCAGCTCTACAGTAAAACCCCGCGGTAAAACATTTGGAGCTCTACAGTAAAACAACGCGGTAAAACATCTGCAGCTCTACAGTAAAACCCCGCGGTAAAACATCTGCAGCTCTACAGTAAAACACAGCGGTAAATCATCTGCAGCTCTACAGTAAAACCCCGCGGTAAAACATCTGCAGCTCTACAGTAAAACACCGCGGTAAAACATCTGCAGCTCTACAGTAAAACACAGCGGTAAATCATCTGCAGCTCTACAGTAAAACAACGCGGTAAATCATCTGTAGCTCTACAGTAAAACACCGCGGTAAATCATCTGCAGCTCTACAGTAAAACCCCGCGGTAAAACATTTGGAGCTCTACAGTAAAACACCGCGGTAAAACATCTGCAGCTCTACAGTAAAACCCCGCGGTAAAACATCTGCAGCTCTACAGTAAAACACCGCGGTAAATCATCTGCAGCTCTACAGTAAAACCCCGCGGTAAAACATTTGGAGCTCTACAGTAAAACAACGCGGTAAATCATCTGTAGCTCTACATTAAAACACCGCGGTAAATCATCTGCAGCTCTACAGTAAAACGCCGCGGTAAAACATCTGCAGCTCTACAGTAAAACACAGCGGTAAATCATCTGCAGCTCTACAGTAAAACAACGCGGTAAATTATCTGCAGCTCTACAGTAAAACCCCGCGGTAAATCATCTGCAGCTCTACAGTAAAACCCCGCGGTAAAACATTTGGAGCTCTACAGTAAAACACCGCGGTAAATCATCTGCAGCTCTACAGTAAAACACAGCGGTAAATTATCTGCAGCTCTACAGTAAAACACCGCGGTAAAACATCTGCAGCTCTACAGTAAAACGCCGCGGTAAAACATCTGCAGCTCTACAGTAAAACACAGCGGTAAATTATCTGCAGCTCTACAGTAAAACACCGCGGTAAATCATCTGCAGCTCTACAGTAAAACACCGCGGTAAATCATCTGCAGCTCTACAGTAAAACACCGCGGTAAATCATCTGCAGCTCTACAGTAAAACACCGCGGTAAAACATCTGCAGCTCTACAGTAAAACACCGCGGTAAATCATCTGCAGCTCTACAGTAAAACACCGCGGTAAATCATCTGCAGCTCTACAGTAAAACAACGCGGTAAATTATCTGCAGCTCTACAGTAAAACCCCGCGGTAAATCATCTGCAGCTCTACAGTAAAACCCCGCGGTAAAACATTTGGAGCTCTACAGTAAAACACCGCGGTAAATCATCTGCAGCTCTACAGTAAAACACAGCGGTAAATTATCTGCAGCTCTACAGTAAAACACCGCGGTAAAACATCTGCAGCTCTACAGTAAAACGCCGCGGTAAAACATCTGCAGCTCTACAGTAAAACACAGCGGTAAATTATCTGCAGCTCTACAGTAAAACACCGCGGTAAATCATCTGCAGCTCTACAGTAAAACACCGCGGTAAATCATCTGCAGCTCTACAGTAAAACACCGCGGTAAATCATCTGCAGCTCTACAGTAAAACACCGTGGTAAATCATCTGCAGCTCTACATGTTCAGACCCGCCAGACGCTAATCAAATGATGAGAGAGCAAACATCTACTCAAGTGATTCAAGCTACACACACACATCCCTCTGAGTGCAAGGGTCATCACTGCTGTGTGTGTGTGTGTGTGTGTGTGTGTGTGTGTGTGTGTGTGTGTGTGTGTGTGCGTGCATGTGTGTGCGTGTGCGTGTGGCCTAATGGCTTTTAGCCGATAGATCTTGTGGCTTTTTAAAAGGGCCAGTATTGACGCGAAGGCCATTTGAGAAGCGGGGCAAACTGACGGGGCTTGAGCGGCTCTGAGGAGGGGTTCGCCTCCACCAACACACACACATTAACGTGAACTCACGGATTTCTGTGCATCAAACATCAGGCTGCGGTACAGCTGGGCGAAATGACAATACGACACATCTCCATTCCTCAGCTCTCCGTCCTAACCAAGAAACCACAGAAAACACAACCGATATTAATATTAATAAAACACAAATATGTCCTGTAATTACAAATGTGTTAACATGGAGTAAACAAATACACAATATCCACTGATGTTACTGCAGTTAACGGTGAAAGAATCAAACCACCTGCTATATACACATTATACAATGAAAATCACCAATTAATTCTACACTAATATGAGAAGTGAGTGGAGTGAAGTTACCGGAAGCTTCTCCCGTAAGAACCTCATATTGGGAACCCTGTAGTTGACCTGACACAGCATACTCTTCAGATCCTTGCAGGAAATCCTGCCGGAGAACACACAGAGTTTGGGAATGTGGGTCTGAACGGGCTTCACATGAGAACGCTCAGTGTCGATTCAGGATATAATCAGTAAAAACATTTATTACTCAAATTTAAAAAAATATCAAAAGTCATGACATGCATGTATGATGTACATACGATCATACGGCTGTTGTGTGTGTGCTATACACCACTGTTCAGAAGTGTGGCGTCAGGACGATTCTTTTCAAAGACATTAACACTTTTATTCAGCAACGACCCATTAAAAGTACACGTAAAAAGACAATGTTACAAAATATTTCTATTTAAAATGCTATTATTTCTGTTCATCAAAGAATCCTAAAAAGTATGTACTACGTTTTCCACAGAAATACGAAGCAGCATGACACACACGACCACCATTTCACCTGAATACGACACCTCACACACCTCGTGTGTCTTTCACTCACTTAGTGTATTTACATTCACGCACACACACACACTGAGCTTTATTTCCTGTTGCAGGATGTGTCATCTCTGAGCTCTATTTACCCAACAGGAGTGTGTATGTGTATGTATGTGTGTTAATAAGGCCAGGTAGCTCTCTGAGTCAGCCATTTCTCCCCTAAAGCGTATATCACAACATAGATAAATCGAAAGGAAGATGGGATTATAAGAATCGCTACGTCAGAGAAACATCTCAAACACACACCATCTCCCCGTCTGAGTGTGTGTGCCCCTCAACATGAGTGTGCGCTACACCGGTTCCTCTACAGAGAGAGCTACGGGCGCTCCATCACACTGACATGTAACACACCTGTCTTCCCTGTTGCGATCCACTGCGTAGAACTGCTTTCTCAGCCACCTGTATAAAAGAGGGAAACTATTAATACAACACTGTTTTTTTTTCACTTTTTGAAATTCACAGTTATTAATAGTTTTAAGTCATGTGACTGTCACAGAGACCTGGAGGGAAAGCAGTACAGGCCTGTCGATTTTCATTTCATAGGGAAAATGTCACAATTCAAGTATTAAAATCACTAAAAACTGCGGGACTTTATAAAACGCTTAAGAAACACTTATGCTGCCTTAATCTACCGAAACACCTCAATTCAGTGTACATCAAGATTCTGGATTAACTGACTTAATTTTCATTCTAAATAAAAATTGCGATTTTCCAACTAAACAAAATAACCTTTACTAGAGGTTGTGACAAAATGTGAATCGCTTGCAGTCTATTTTAAAAATATTTAATTCTTTATAAATTACAATTATGTTTTTTTTTTAATTATGAATGAACGATTCAATGACTAGCTCAAAGACTTAACTTGTTTAGAAAATAAATGAATCAGTGTTTTTGAATGAATCTCTTGAACGAATGATTCTATGACTCGCTCACTGACTTCCTTGCTTCATTACTGGATGAATCAGTTTTTGAATGAATCTCTTGAACGAATGATTCAATGGCTCACTCAATAGGCTTGTTCGACTTCATGCAGCTCTGCGCAGACCGATCGGCGGCTGACTTGAAACAGTGCATGCCGGTTAGAAATTTTGTCCGACTTGATGCAGCGCTGACTCCACGTGACTGTGACATATGCCATCAAAGTACCGCGAGAGCGATACGAGAGTAGCCGGAGGTCTCAAGAGCGGCTGCACGAGCTCTGATGATGTCACAGCTGTTCCACGATTCGTCGGATTCAACGCATGACAACGATCACGTGCGTTTCGTGTTTATTCTCACACATTTAGTTCCACTAAAGCTCACAAATCTGTTTTCTATAACAGTAAACAGTCTTTTCATGTAGTCCCGATGTTATATTGTGTCATGTTTATCAGGTTTATCAAAATAAAACTGATTAAAAAACGTTGACTCCACGTCATTGATTATAGGCTTATTTTGATGTTTATTCCAGTTCAAACAGATGCTGTATGAAGCAGTAAAGTGTTGAATGAAAATGTGTCTGAAATATCTGTTTATTTGGCAAATGTTGCATTTATTTCACTTAGGCTGTAGTAAAGCATGCAAACACCACGTGAGCCGTCAGTACGGGAACCAGAAATTGTCCGACTTCACGTCTCCATTTGCAGCTCCTCCCCGCCTGCACGCGGCTATTCTCGCCGATCGGTTGCATCCAGCCGCAGGCGATGTCGAACACACCTAATAGCGTCACTTGTTTCATTTCCGAATGAATCAGTGTTTTTGAATGAATCTCTTGACCAAATGATTCAATGACTCCCTCAAAGACTTCACTTGTTTCGCTACTGGAGGAATCAGTATTTTTGAATGAATCTCTTGAACGAATGTTTCAATGACTCGCTCAATGACTTTGAATGAATCTCTTGAACAAATGATTCAATGACTCACTCAAAAACTTCACTTGCTTCATTACTGGATGAATCTGTTTTTGAATGAATCCCTTGAACGAATAAATCAATGACTCGCTCAATGACTTCACTTGTTTCGTTACTGGATGAATCAGTGTTTTTGAATGAATCTCTTGAATAAATGATTCAATGGCTTGCTCAATGACTTCACTTGCTGTGTTACTGGATGAATCAGTGTTTTTGAATGAATCTCTTGAACGAATGATTCAATGACTCCCTCAAAGACTTCACTTGCTTAATTACTGGATGAATCAGTGTTTTTGAATGAACCCCTTGAACGAATGATTCAATGACTCGTTCAATGACTTCACTTGTTTCGTTACTGGATGAATCAGTATTTTCGAATGAATCTCTTGAAAAAATGACTCGCTCAATGACTTAACTTGTTTCATTGCTGAATGAATCAGTGTTTTTGAATGAATCTCTTGAAAAAATGATTCAATGACTTACTCAAAGACTTCACTTGCTTTATTACTGGATGAATCAGTGTTTTTGAATGAATCTCTTGAACGAATGATTCAATGACTCCCTCAAAGACTTCACTTGCTTCATTACTGGATGAATCAGTGTTTTTGAACGAATCTCTTGAATAAATGATTCAATGACTTGCTGAATGACTTCACTTGCTGTGTTACTGGATGAATCAGTGTTTTTGAAAGAATCTCTTGAACAAATGATTCAATGATTTGCTCAATGGCTTCACTTGTTTAGTAAATGGATGAATTAGGCTGCATCTGAAATCGCATCGTTCCCTGCTATATATTAAGTGAAAAACAGTATGCGTCAAAAGTAGTATGTCTGAATTTACAGAACTCATAAAAAAGGCAAAAAGTCCTCGCATGACCTTTTATCCCAGTTCTTATGTGATCAGCAAGACTTTATTCAACAGTCCTGTTCCCCATGTACATACTATATACAATAACTGGGTACTAACCCTGAATCTAACCCTAACCCATATGGTTACCTTATATTACCCAGTACTTTCTTAGGCAAGTACACTAAGTGGTTTAGTCTTCCAGGTTAGTGTTCCCAAAAGGGTGTGACGTCACTCTTTAGACTTGACATGTGAACCCAGAGCTTAATGGTTAACACCAGTCAATATCAACTGGGAGAGGGGCACGTGGAGGTCAAAGGTCACCTTTCTATCTGCAGGGGTGTGGGGGAGCGTAACGTATCCGACACCAGCCAGTTCAAACCCTTCACCCACATGACCATCTCCTCGTCTGAGGTCGCTGCGGGACACAGGCAGAGTAACACAAGCATGAGTGTGTGTGTGTGTGTAATACGCTTTCATTGCTCACTGCCAGTGGGTTTCTCTGGACGCTCACCTGCCAGACTGAGCGCTTTGAGCCGAAACTCCGTCCCGTAGAGGATGACGAAGCAGTGGGCCTGGTCGGTCCGCGCAGACGAGTCCTCCACATACCGCTCGAAGTCCCGGGACTTCTGCCCCGTACGGATCTCCTTAATCTCCCGAATATCAACTGAAGGGGACACAAGAGACACACTTCAGTCAATCATACATGTCTGATGTCTTTTACACATCCACCACAAGGGTTAAGGTGCTCGGAAACATGAGAGATGTCATCACCAATGTTTTAAATTTGTATCAACTTATCTTCGACTAGGGGTGTGAATCTTTGGCTTGAGGTTTACTACATACACTACCGTTTAACATGTTGGTGTGTGAAAGATATTTTTGATCTGTTTCTCACCAAAGCTACATTTATTTGATCAAAACTGAGGTAAAAATTACAGTAATGTAGTGAAACATTTAAAATAACTGTTTTCTATGTGAATAAATGTTCAAATGTGAGACTTTTGTAGCATTATAAATGTCTGCTTTGGATCAATTTAATGCCTTGCTGAATAAAACCATTTAATTCTTTCACACACACACGACACTTTTTAACAGTAGTGCTGTTCAGTAATTTCATCAACAATTTAACCACAGTTAGATTCAGTATTTCTGTATTGGAAAAGGATATTTAATCCCTAATGCATTAATGCAAACAAAGAAAAGTTATTTCAGGCCACTTACTGCAAAAACAAAAAAAGGAACCACATTACCTACATAAATATACACGCTATTGGAAACACGACACACAGCCCAATGCTAACAGTGTGAGGACACATGACATGAGTGTTACACGAGCAGCTTAAAGGGTACATATCATGCTTTTAAATCATTCATTTTTACATATAAATCATACTGTTGTGGTCTATATAAAACATAACTGCAATGCTTAGGTCTGAATTCCTCATTATTATAGCTCCACAGGCCCCTTTTCTGATGTGCGTCTTTGAGCGACCCGTTTCAAAGCGGCCCCTTTAAATAAAAAGGAGATGTGTCATACTCCGCCCGCTCTCCAGGTCGATGAGTTCACAGTCGGTTCAACTCCCCCGTTCGGCCATTATTGTAGTTTGATTAGAGATATACGATTATATACGATGCCTTCAAAGAACATTTTTATTCACACGTTAATAAAATGTCAACAATAGAAGACTTGGCCATCAAGCCTTACATATTCCAGCCAGAGCGAGCGAGTTGATAAAGACGACAACGAACCTGCAGAACAACGTCTTCATATGGATGTATTGGTATGGGAGTTAACTTAACTGTTTTGTGTTATTAGTGAAAGTCGACTATTTCTCTTGTTAAAACAAGCACACTGACAAGATAAATGACTACGGTCTAATCCTACCACAAAAAAATCTGTATTGACAATATGATACGTTTAGAAAAGCATCAGAAAACAACGCAGCTAAATGACCATTGATGAAACTCAAGAACAATAATACTGCAGACGTGTAACGTTACTTCAAAACAAAAACAAAGAAAGACAAAGGTACTGCTAAACCATGACCACCATGTGTTTTAAGAAAGTAAAGTACTTTATTTTTATTAACGATATTTACAGCTTATGGAAATGCTCTGTTCGTCGTCTCCAAAGATAGAAGGAATTGACCTCTGATTCAGACGAAGTCAATCGGCAAACCCTTCTTTATACTGGCGGAGGTTGTTGAAGTGGAAATCCTTGAAGTGCTTCAGGACACTACATCCAACAACAGAACATTTTGACTTGCCCTCTCGTAACTTCTGCATCATTGAGCTCGAACTACAAAATCGGAGCGAGAAATAATAATGGCGGATTGCTCGAAGTGTTGGACCGGTAGTCAATGTCCTTATTTGTCAGTTCAGCTGCAAATACGGTGACGTTATAGTTCAAAAAACGTCATAGAAAACAGAAAAATATGAACAGGTTGAAAAATACGACCAAAACAGAATATAAAGATATAAACGAAGCACCTGAAGAGAATAATTTCATCTTTTCTGTACTTATAAACACTCCAAATATACAACAAAATGCATTTAAGGGCTAAAAAAGTGGATTTTGCATGATATGTCCGCTTTAACATGAGACGATGATGGCGTGAGGTGCGATGAAGGAGGGTTCTGAAACGCTTTCTCAAGAAAATCTATTAATGTTTATGACATGTCTGCCTATACCTAATATAAACAGTGATAAATGACAAATACAAGATTATACTTATTTCAAAATGGTCATCCACACACACAGTAGCGTGTACACTGCTAGCCCAGAACTGAATATACAAAATATCCAGAATAAATGTGAAAAAACAGATTGTAATCCAATTTAACCATGAAAAAAAAATAAATAATAAAAATAAAATATATATATAAATATAGCTGCAAGCAGAGATTACGGGCCCAAGCCTGGTGGCCCTGCCATCCTGGTGGCTTATTAGGGTTATTGTGCATAACGTGCATAAAACACAAGCCCGCTCTGACTGTCGAAAAGAAGTGTGCTGTAGAGCTTGCATTGGTGTGGGCTCTGCAAAAGTGCGCATTGAGGGCACATATCAACCACAAAGTATGCATGAGAAACCTTCTGAAACCTAAAATGAAAAATGAGACACCCTACAGACGGTCTCATGGATTGAACAGACACATGAAATAAGTACACAAGACTGAAAATTCATATGAAGTGTGCCATTTGGGACAGTGCCAATGATCGTGAACCACAATAGGCATTTATATGAATTTTGCCCGGCCATCGTTTCCCATGTGTGTTTTCTGTATTTGATTGGTGACTACTTTCTGAATGAAATGATTTTTGAAATGATTCTGAAAGGTAAACAGATATATTGATCTGAAATATAGCACATACATTTTTAAATCATTTAGGTTCAATTACCAAACAAAACATACAATTTAAAGCAAACAATACATTTAAAAGATATGGGTTATAAAATAATAATAATAATGTAGGGATGCAGATGGTTTCATATAGTTTCTGACGCATGCCTTTGTCTTGAATAAAATAAATATTGTCCACAAGTCCATAAGCCAAATCCATTTATTGTCCATTTGGCATTGCGAACAAAAAATAAAACAAAAATAAATACTAAATCAAAACATCCGATTCAAAACATACTGTTAGGCATGAGCACAGTCTCGCACAATCCAACTCTCAACATAGCACAGTCGAAAAGTGTGTTGACATCAGCACACCTGTAACTCATCATTATCACCTCATTACAGGGTTAGTTCACCCAAAAATGAAAATTCTGTCAGTATTTACTCACCCTCATGTTGTTCCAAACCAGTAAGACCTTCGTTCATCTTCGGAACACAAATTAAGATATTTAAGATATTAAGATCGCTCCTGCATACAGTCCATAGGCTTCTTGAGGGACTGGCTCTTGCTGTCCCCGAAAAGTCATTAAAGACATCGTTAAAATAGTCCAAGTGACCACAGGGGCTCAATCTTAAGTTTATCAAACGACGAGAACACTTTCGTGCGCAAAAAAACAACAAAAATAACGACTT
Source organism: Pimephales promelas (assembly GCF_016745375.1). The sequence goes on along the minus strand of NW_024121366.1, from coordinate 8,048,262 downwards.
TATTTCAACTATTCGTTTATTTCTCCCTCTGCGCGAGTCTGGTTACTAGTTTAATAGCGTAAGCTTCTGCTATTGTACGTCACACGCATCACACACATGACCAGCGGCGGCCAATAGTGAGCCTACTTGTGACGTAGCTTTACGCTATCACACTACGTTAACTGACTACAGGCTACATAGAGAAGGAAGTGAATAGTTGAAAAAAGTCGTTATTTTTGTTTGTTTTTGCGCACGAAAGTGTTCTCGTCGTTTGATAAACTTAAGATTGAGCCCCTGTAGTCACTTGGACTATTTTAACGATGTCTTTAATGACTTTTCGAGGCCATCAAGTGTCATTCCCTCAAGAAGCCTATGGACTGTATGCAGGAGCGATCTTAATATCTTAAATATCTTAATTTGTGTTGCAAAGATGAACGAAGGTCTTACGGGGTTGAACAACATGAAGGTGAGTAAATACTGACAGAATTTTCATTTTTGGGTGAACTAACCCTTTAAATATACTCAAAATACTCATACACCCTCTAGTGTCACAAACAAAAAATGGCTCCAACATACCGGCCCCTGAACTGTTAATGATATAGGCCATAAATAATTCAGGATCATAATTAAACAAACCATTTGTCACTTTATCAAACAAACCTTTATCACATTTCTAAAAAAAGACAAAGTTTTGTTACTGGTCTTACTATTGTGTTTGTTCTGGTTTGAACTTGTACAGATCTAACTAAACCCCTTTATCTGGGAAAGTCTCCAGTACTCAGAAGAGTCCAAGAATTGCGTGGAGTGAGTACAATATCACCCGGCATAAGATTGCGTCCCTCTTTTGTCCATTTTTGCCTTTCCTATAGCAAAGGCAAGTACTCTTTAATCCATCTTTTACAAAGAAGATCTGAAAGGTATAGTACTTGTTTCCATCTCTTTTTTTCTCAAAAAGACCACCAGGGGCCTCATTTATAAACGTTGCGTATGCACAAAAGAAGGCGTACGGCGCTCTCTACGCAATAATTGGTATTTAAATGTGCGGTCCTTCGCGCAAGCTCTGACCCCGGCGTACGCACAAAAACGGGTGAAATGAGAAGTGGCGACTCCGTCGGCAGATGGAAAAAACATGTGAAAGTGTGTGAAACTGTAAAAGAAATGGCAATACTGGCTCTCATAAATAACATGAAGACTTCACAAAAGCAAGTCTTACAATTAACAGCCTATACAAACACCCGTTTTATCGATCTGCAGAGTTAAACAAACAAAATCAAACGATGCCATGATGCCTTCCCAAAGCGTAATGACGTAATGCGTAATGCAACCTTTTGCCACTCAAGTGGCTTTTTTGACATTAAAGCCCACACTGGGCCCTCCAAACATTTTACTCCTTTTTTCCACCTCGCCAATGATAATTTATATTTTACATTAAGTGAAGTTACGTTTCTTGATTTTCCTCTCTGTGTTTGCCATGATTTTGCAATCGATGAATATTAAAGGGATACTCCACTTTTTTGGGGAAATAGGCTCATTTTACCACTCCCTCAGAGTTAAACAGTTGAGTTTCACCGTTTTCGAATCCATTCAGCCGATTTTCTGATATTTAGGCCGTGTGTCCACCAGGGCCGTGCAGAGACCTCTGTAGGGGCAGGTGCTCAAAGTATAAAATGGGGCACATGGAAAACAAGGCTTTATAGGGCTGTGCTCAAAATATCAATACAGTAATATATCAATACAGATGATTCTGCATCGATACAGCAGCAAATGCATTGATGGAGTTTTGAAAAAGAACCAGAACAGAAAAGACAAATTTAAAGTTTAAAATTAAAAAAAATAATTGATGTGCTCTATATATAGGCCTAACTCTGGGATTAGAAACTGAAGCATCTTAAGTTGTCCCAACCTGATGGCTTTTTCTTCTCAGTTATACAGAATAATAAAGAACAGCTGTTATAGTGAACTGTATAGGACAAAATCAACCTGGCCCATGTTTCGTGCAGTAGAGTATAGTTTTATTTAATGGCATATCAGCATCTGTGGCTATTTTCATGGCAAAAACTGATTTACAAAAATACAAGAGTTACATTTTATACAATGAAAATAAAAACAAAGCAAACAGAAACAGCAATTAATACTTTACAAGATTTTAAACATTAATGTGATGCCTGCTCTGGTAATTCTTACTCAAGTCATTAAGTGAGTTTTGCTGCCTTTGCTGTTGATGTTGTTACTGCTGCTGCTGATGATGATGATGTTGGAGTTGATCTGAGACTGTAGACATTAAAATTAAAAGAGATATAGGATTTGGCTGATTAAACCATTTTTATGTGACCATGACAAGATGTAAAGATTGCTGACAGTGTTTGGAACTGGCTACTAGTCCACTGACCTGCTAAAGCTACAGATTCTGCCC
>NW_024121366.1:7869417-8045370 GCF_016745375.1 Pimephales promelas | reverse complement strand
AAAGCTACGTCACACGTAGGCTCACTATTGGCCGACGCTGGTCATGTGTGTGTGATGCGTGTGACGTACAATAACAGAAGCTTACGCTATTAAACTAGTAACCTGACTCGAGGCAGAGAGAGAAATAAACAAATTGTTGAAATAAAGTCGTTATTTTTGTTGCTTTTTGCGCACAAAAGTGTTCTCGTCGTTTGATAAACTTAAGATTGAGCCCCTGTAGTCACTTGGATTATTTTAACGATGTCCTTTAATGACTTTTCGAGGCCATCAAGTGTCATTCCCTCAAGAAGCCTATGGACTAGTATGCAGGAGCGATCTTAATATCTTAAATATCTTAATTTGTGTTCCGAAGATGAACGAAGGTCTTACTGGGTTGGAACAACATGAGGGTGAGTAAATACTGACAGAATTTTCATTTTTGGGTGAACTAACCCTTTAATCTCCAACTCCAACATGATCCGCTCTCTTTCAGTCGCTATTGCTTGTAGTAACCTAGCCGCGAGGAATCTAAACACAGTGGAACATTGAAACCCTTTGCCGCCAACTAGCGTTTCGGAGCAGTACTGCAGAGCAACCAAGACCTGAACGCAGAAGTATAAATGCTCACAACGGCATCGCCTACGTGCGTAGCCAACGGTGTACACTACGGCGTACCCGACACAGAAATTTACATTGGCCTTCACGGTAATGGTGTTCCCTAGGGCTGCCACTTTTGTGAAAAAATGCTGTTCGATTTTTGACACAAAAGTAAAATCGATTTTCCATGTCTAAAGACGGTTCCATTTTCAACACCAAATATAGGCAAATCCACGGACACTAAACAGGCATTAGGACGGGCGTAAAGAGGGCGCTTGAGTCAGCAATATTCCTGATGATTTATTGGCGTAAATTTCAACATGGACAAACAGGAACACAACATTCACGGATTGAAATTAATGACCTAGAACTTAAAATGAACTTTGGCGGAAAACGCTGTCAAATCACAAGCCAATCCGGTGTGTTTCTATAGCCCCTTTCACACAGAGATTCCGTAAAATACATGGATAGTAGGACCCGGCATTTGTCTCGGGATTGTTTGATTTTGGTTAATTCACACTGCCAGTGATTCGCCGGGATCTGTGAGTGTGTTCACACACAACCCGTAAAGATCCCGGAAAGACACATGACGTCAGGATGTGACGTGTAAGGTACGCGTAGAAAACAAGTACGAGTGCATACCGTTCCACAAAGCTGGTGAACGATCTCGGCTTTCTTCTAAGAGCAACAGAGTCGCGCGATGGCACGAGCGTCATCACTATGACACACCCCTTACGGCATTGGTCGTGGCTTTTGTTCACACACCGCGCGTTCCGGGACTGATTCCGGCAATGTTACTAGGTCCCCAACCGGCATCGATGCCGGTATCAATCCCGGGTCGTGTTTGCATTCACACAGAAGGCGTTCTGGCAATTTCCCAGAATCAACGCGCAGTGTGAAAGGGGCTTATGTTTACTCACTTTGCCGGGGAAGTTCGTGTAAGCCAAATCTGTGCGGAATTAGCACAAATTATTTGACATTTTATTAAAGAGGAATAGCCCCTTGAGATGAGCCATCTCGTTTTCGAGGGGGTCCTCGATTCTAGATTCAAATAAAAAAACTGACCTTACAACAGCTTGAATTTAACATAACAAATAGCAAAAGCCAAAAAACAAAAAACAAAAACAAATACACAAGAAAAAAAAAAAAAAAAAAAAGCTATGAAAAAATTATAAATTTTTTTTTTTTAAATTATACGCAATTCGCAAATCCTCATGATATATTACATACAGCGTTTTGCAGAATCTGCGCATTTCTGGCTTATTCGAACACACACGTCAACACACAACAAGTAACGGCGCACTTGTTCACTTGCATTGAAGTAATAGCGAATATTAAAAAGCATTTGGTGAACAGAAAAGACTTTGTTATTTTCCAACTGTCCAACTAAAACACATTTTTGATGTAAAAAAACGCAGTTAAAATCGATTCCCTATTTTAGTTTTCGAAACTTGTGTTGGTTGGTCCGATCGATTGTGCAATCGAGTTTCGAACGTAAAGCGACAGCGCCCCCTTCACATGTAAAGTGATTTGACTGTTGAGAAAAGCGCTATATAGATGTAATAACTTATTTTAATATTTTTTATTACTATTAATATTAATGGTTTAAATGTCAACCAGTAGAGATTTTGGCCAACCATCTCCATTGCGGTTTCACACACTCATTTGCATGCTTATAATTTGCATGGGATCTTAAAGGTTGTATCAGCAATTTCAGGCCCAAACAAAAATGATCACGTTCATCTAATCTTTCCTAGCGATCCGCTAGCTGCTCGTCCCATAAGCAGGCTGTCTCTGTAGGCAGCCTAGGCTCTGAGATCTGCACAAAAACAACCACCACTCAATATAAACAGTGTTCAAACCAATCGCCAACAGAGGGGGGTGTTGTTTGTTTTTACGCTCGTTCACGGCGCCAGAGACTATTTTTATGGAGACATGCCACTTCCTCAATTCTTAATACAACTATATAGGGAAAACCCGTAACACCAAAGATGACCCTCCCGCTGGAAAGCCAATCGTCTGCTTTTAACAGTCAAGCTGGGAAACATGTAAGCCTATCGTCTGGTTCCACGGACGCATGCGCACAGTTAAGGTTAGCGACAGTGGAAAATATGTTACTGTTTGAAAAGGCGGCAGATTTACGTGTTAGTTGCGTAAATATCAGACATCGCAATTCTCCTGGAAGTTCCGGGAGTCTCCCGAATGTTGATAGCGGCTCCTTGACGACCACGAATTAGTTCAAATCTCCCGCGAGTGAGCGAGTACACGATAGACACATAACAACATTTGTAGCCATAACATTGTAACGTTACTATTAGCAATAACACTAGCCTACGTTCAGGACTAACGTTAGCAGAATAATAATAATAAGCTGTTATAATATTATTCCAGATAGCTGTTGTTACCATGAGTTTTCCCAATAATCTTAAGATATGTAGCTATATGACTGATTCTGGTACGTTTAACGAGCGAGCTAACTTGGTTTGTTTGGGATCTCGCTTAGACCACAAATTGAAGTGATGTTACCCACAATCGCTGATACAATCTAAAAGCATTGGAAAATCATAAAAAGCATTTAAAAACAAGTGATTTTGAACCCTTGACACTCAATAAGCAGCAAAAAACTAACTGTCTCCGCTATATAAGCTAGCGATGGTTTCTGAGCGACGCTCGCGCATAAAGAGTGTGTGAGAACTGAACTGAGGGCTTTTTGCCGCCTAATGGTGCGTTCACACCGGATGTGAATAGCGCGTCAGGCGCGAATGATTTCAATGTTAAGTAAATGCAAAGACGCGTTACGTGCGTAAAAATTCCTGCGGCGCGAATGAGCCGTGGAGTGCGGTGCGGAAGACGAGAATACGCCTCGTTCGCGCGAATGGCGCGAATTGAGCGTCTGGCATGTAAAGCGCGAATGATTTAGTTAGTGCCATTTGTGCATTCACGAGTTTGACGCGAATTCGCGTCTGCCGCCCGAGTTGAAAAATCTGAACTTTGGCGTGAATTCGCACCGCGTTAACCAATCAGGAGCCTAGCTGCTTGCTCACGTGGTGAAGTATCTGGATGCTTCAATAAATTATTTTGTAATACGACTAAATGCGTGGTGGGATTATGCACAACAAAGCAAATATTTTATCACTTAAAACATTATTTCAATATCCGAGACATGTTCATTTTGTATTGAATGTTATTCATTTCATATCTAGATTATAGACTAATCCGACGAGCGTTCTGTGTAGGCTGCCATCTTGTGGCGACGCCATTACTGAGCTGTTACACAGGCATATAGACATATGCATCGGTATGTAAACAAACCTCTGTGATAACGCGAACTCGCCCTCGATGACAGCTACAGACAGGCAGAATGACTTGTTGGGTTGATGATGTTAGACAGTGGCCTCCAGTCACAGATGAAGGTACAAACGATCTTACAGATTAACGTTATTTATGAAAATAGCTTGGCAAGCTAGCTAGGCTAACGTTTGCTAACGAGGAAACTATAAAAAGATCTGTCCATTTGGCAACAATAAATAAATAAATGAATGAAATCAAATAAACAAATTCATGTTTTTCATTTGTGTCCATTATTTATCTCATTTTCACATTGCAACGGGCAAGGGTAAGGTAACGTTACAGCTAGAAAGTATACATAATATCGACCAATTAGTGTTTTTAAACCATGGAAAGAGGTCAATATAACAGCAGGAGAACAATTATGTCACATAACGTTACATTCAGCTCAGGAAAGCCATTTAATGACCATAGCATGTTAATTGAATAGAAAAAATAGCAAGAGAGGAGATTTTGCTGATCACTATATCACATATTTATTATATTTTTTTTACTCATGTCATTAAATAATTGTTATTATACGCGAATGTCCGCGTCTTGTACTCGCCCAGGAAATCTGTGTAAACCGTACGGCACCAGACAGGGGCAGTCGACCCGGGGTATTCACAGTGTTTTCTCTTCAAAATTGAAATTTTACTGCCACCATTGAAACAATTTATAACGGAAACTGTTTACCCACTCGACATAATACAAGGGATAACGTTGTAACGTTAGTGACAGTCGTAAATCGCGGGCTGTTTATTCCAGTGGACGCAAGTTGCAACTAAAACAATAGGAGGCAATGGCGCAACGCTACCCAGCAACAGCTCAGTAATGGCGCCCGCTTACTTCCGGTAGTTTCGCAGGATTTGTCTATATGAAATAGTATTATGATGTAAAGACAATCAACATATATAAGTTCGTGTCTGGACGTGCGAGAGAAAAAAAATAAAAAAATAAATAAATAAATCACAGGACAGGTTAATAACTTTTGGAAGCTGGCTCTATTTATCATCAAAACAAAAATAAAGAGCAAAAATAAGCAGCCTAATATTCCTGTCATTAATGTTCATCAGACAATCAAAGAGAAAGACTTAAATCACTCACTGATTTTGACTGAATGACTTTAGTAACATTAATTAGAATACATGTATATTTAATGTGCACTGTGTAAATTGCGTATATAATTAACTACGTGTATTTTACATAAACTATACGTTTTTCAGATAGGCTAGTTTTATTGTGATATTGAGAATTATGAAATTTTAAATTATATCAAAAAAATGTAAATTATAAAAACCTTATTTAAAGCAAAACAACTATATTGTGACATATATATCGTAGTTTATAGTGAAATAAAATGACTAAGATTACGATTTTGGACATATCGCCCACCTCTAATGTGAACTGTGTGAAAGTGAGCGTGTTATTCTAGATCAAATTGACTACTTCTTAAAATAACAAATGGGAAACAATATAGCCTATTCATCAGCATTGAGGAAGCTACTTTGAAGTATTTTGAGCTATAAAAAGTCCCAGACAGAAACGTGGGGACTTTTTTTTTTGGTCGGTAGTACAAGTACAACAAGTTTAATGATGGCTCAAAGCATCATCAAGTTGTGTTTCAAATGTACAACGTAGCTAAAAAAAGGTCATGACCTTGCTAATGTTGAGGGAAAGGTGATCACACTTTATTTCCAGTGTCTTTAAATATGTTGTACTTCCATCGAAACACTACAGGTACGTGACGGTCTAGTTATTTTTTACAGCTATTTTGTGAAAATAAGTGCAATAAGTGTATTGCACCAAAATTATTCATTTAAATGTCATTATATAAATTATACACCTAATATAAAGTCTAAAGCTGTTAGAAAGAAAGCTCCATTTCTACCATAATGCCTTTTGAAGAGCAGACGAAGTACGATGCAACTTTCATAATAAACCATCTCGTACAGTAACGGCTCTATTAATAACCCTCTTCCGATCCGACAGTCAAAAGTCAAGCGTTTTGCGTCACCCGACAAATAAAAGTGAATTTCTCAGCCCAGGAAACTCAGTCCTAACCTTATCTCGAACCCTCATTGTTCATTTACATACCCTAACGGCATTGTGGCAAAGTGAACCCTTTAAAGTGTTTACGACTGCAAGGATCCACAAGGAAAGCAGCTGTTGTCCTCACCTCTCTGTGCTCCTCCTCGTCCTCGTTCCCTTGATTACTTGACGTCTCCTCAGAATAATAGATCTTATTGCTGGTCAGGACGAAGAAGTGAGGGTACCACTCCTGTGAGGGCGACACCAGCGCACATTCATCATGAGATCATCAAGCCAACAGATTCACCTGTCCCGTAAGAGCGGAGCGAGAGGAGCTCACGTGGTTGATGGGGTCCTCCAGGTACAGGATGCCGTTCTTGATGGAGTTGCTGATGTCGTTCTCCGAGTACGGCGTCGAAGACGAGACCTCCTCGTACGCGCTTCCCTCGGCTAATTTCTTGTGCTGAACACAGATGCAACAGTTGAGAAAGTGGCCAAAAACACAATGGTTTCCTGCCACAGGACCGATGAGCCTCACCTTGATGAGGATCTTCCTCTTGAGCTGATTGGGCGAGGGCAGGCCGTCCGCGGAGATGTCCACGGCTTTGATCAGGAGCATGTCTCCAAACACTTTCCTGAAGTGGGCGGCCATGTTTCTCTGCTGGACAATACTGCAGTGGTCCTCGATGGAGAGGATGATGGGATAGCTGCGTGCAAACACAAGCAATGCAATCTGATTATCGCACACCGCGCATTCTTGATGACCACATCTGATCACCACACGAGCGCAGACGTCATGTGACACTCACTCAGACGTGACGAAGGCGTGCTCTTTGATGGTGAGAAGCACCTCGTTGAACTTGATCTTGGTGGTGAGCGTGTGGCCGTGGTAGATGACAGGCATCCCATCAGGACCGTCCCAGCAGTCCACTGCAACACACACACATTATAACTGCTGCCAGAAACACAACAACATGCCACAATCATAAAGCTTGCTATAGTAGTCGAGTCACCTTTATTTACAGAGCACTTTACACAATCCATATTGTTTTAAAACAACTTTATGGACAATAATGATTCAAACAGAGTTCAGTCCTGCTGTAAAGTAGCTCTCAAACACAATACTAAACATTATTCAGTTGAAATAATGACTATAAGTCTAATCTTATAGTTGTAGTTATGATAAATATTTCTAGTTTACAAAAGCAATGTTCACTGCTTTAAAATAAGCAACAATGAAATACAATTTAATGTTATACAGTTTTACGTTAGTTTGACTTTATGGTAACACTTTACAATAAGGTTCATTAGTTAACATTAGTAAATGCATTAACTAACACGATGAGCAATGCATTAGTTACAGTGTTTATTAATCTTTGTTAATGTTAGTTAATACAAATACAGCTGTTCATTGTGCGTTCATGTTAGTTCACAGTCCATTAACTTATGTTAACTCATACAACCTTTGATTTTAATAATGTATTAGTAAATGTTGGAATTAATATTAACTAAGATAAATAAATGCTGAAGAAGTATTTTTCACATATTGTACATGTTAACTAATGTAGTTAACTAATGAACCTTATTGTAAAGTGTTACCCCCTTATTTTTATTAATTATGAATAAGGAACAAAAAAAATAAAAAAAAATAAACAAAGCAACCTAAAATAACATACAAATCCGTTCATTTTATGTTTATTTATTTATTTGTATCCCAGGGCACAGGAGGATGCTAAAACTGGAGTATAGTTAGTTATTTCAGTATGCTAGTCTCCTATGGTTATAGTTTTAAAAGAAGTAATAGTTCAGATTAGACTAATTTCAGTAAATAAATCAAAGAAAAAAATAAATAAAAGCAATTTAATTGTTATGGATTTCTGTGCTTTTTGTTTGTTTATCGCTATTGTGCGTGTCCAGTAAATCCAGAAAATGAAAATAAAAAAAATAAAATAAAAATCGGAACTTACCAACCAAAATAAAAAAAAAAAAACATTTCAGATTTGTTACTAACCTAGGACAATAAAATGGCAGAATATATATATATATATATATATATATATATTAGGGCTGTGCAAAAATGAATTGCGATTAATCGCATCCAAAATAAAAGTGTGTTTACATAATATATGTGGGTGCACTGTGTATAATTATTTTGTATATATAAATACACACACATGCATGTATATATTTAAGAAAATGTTTTATTCATATATAAAATATTGATATTTATATAATATAGATTATATATTCTTATATATATATATATATATATATATATATATATATAAAATTTAAGCGCAAATAATTCTTAAATATATACATGCATGCATAGGTATTTATATATACAAAATAATTATATAAGCACACATAAATATATTATGTAAACACAGACTTTTATTTTGGATGCGATTAATCGCAATTAATTTTTGCACAGCCCTAATATATATATATATATATATATATATATATATATATATATATATATATATATATATATATATATTTAATATTATATATATTTATTATTTACCAGTTCAATAATATAAATGCATGTATAGTGTCATACTGTTGTAGCCTACTAGTTTACAACTGGGAGAAAGTATTTATGATATATTCTTCAATGCAACCACTGCAAAACTGTATTTTCAGCATGTTCATTTCTGGAAAGGTAACATTTTAGAATGTATTTGTATATGAAGCGTTGATCATTGCTAATAATAGAGTTGCGCTGTGACTTACACTCGATGCATCTGCAGCCCATCCGCAGACAGCGGGCGTACGCCTCCAGAGACGACTCGCTGGAAAACTGGTCTCCTGTCAGATAGCTAAAAATACACACACACACACACACACACACACGTCAGACCTGTCTGCATTACTCCATACACACCTCACACGCCAGCATCAGCGACCCTTACGCTTAAACACTGCAGACAATGTACAAATACGTTCAAAAATTCTTTCCATTCTGTCAGTCTTTAAACCACATAATGGCTTTATAATCTAGCTATACCGGTTAAACACCATGAGAGAAACAAAGCGCAAACAGCTAAATACTAACATTGAAAATAAGTCCTGATTGACCCCGTCTGAAATATCAAATCATATAAATGATATAGTAATCTGTCCACTCGTCATCTGTCTTTTTTAGATTCAGCCGCTGATGTGAGACATGCGTTTCTATTCAAGGACAGGTTACTGACAGATACACAGTACACTTTCTCAGGTGACTTCTCTTTGTTAAAGTAAGCAGTATATACACACACATACACTGATAACTAGACTACCGTTTCGAATTTTAATTCTGTATAAAGTCACAATAACAAGAAAGTCACATTCACCTTTTTTTAATCTGAGGTGGAAAAGGGTTTCTACATTAATGTGATTTTCAACACATGAAATAAACTCTTAAGCGGTATCTGATTTGCTTATTGCAAAATCTCTCAAAAATCCTCTCAATAAAATAAAGATAAGCATAAAATAAGTGAAAATCTTGAATCATCCAATGATAATCTACTTTTAATAGGTCAATATTATGATAGATTAACTAGAACAACTATATTGGCTAAAATCACTTTTATGAGTCCTGTGGAAACCTCACTCGATAATGAAAGAGTTCAGAGCGCTAAGAGAAGAGATATTGTGTGTGTACAGTACATCTGATGTGGCGCATCTATTCAACATTTTACTGAGCCTTGTTCATCAGGGTTTCAAGTTCAAGTTGCGGTGTGTGTGCATGATTTTTATTCAGTCCTCTACTCCAGTGATCTCATCTAACAGGCACCCATCAATGAGGACCACACCATCCACAACCACCAAAACACTCCAGAAAAATAGTCCTTTTACACAAAAGCACAGAATTTTATATTCAGATTAAGCATAATGGTAATATTGTGACATCTAAGAGAAAGTTGTAATGTGCTAATTAACTAACCAACCAACTACCTAACTAACTAACCAACCACCCAACTAACCAACCACCCAACTAAACAACCACCCAACTAGCCAAACACCCAACTAGCCAAACACCTACCTAACTAACCAACAGAGAAATAAACAAACTAAAACTAACTAAACATCAAACCAACCAACTAACTCTTTCCCCATTTTGGTAATTTAGAGGGTGATTGAAACTATACTCTAACCAACCAACTGACCAAACCCTTTCCCATCATCTTACATTTTGGCTAATCAACCAACAAATCCTTACCGTATCATCTAACATTTTGTTTCTAACAACTAACCATCTATTATTATACCATTATCTAATTTTTTGATTCTTTGATGGAGAATCACACTACCCAACTAACTATTAGATGATGGGGGAAGGTTTGGTAGGTTAGTTACTAAGTTGTTGTTAGAAACAAAAATGTTAGATGATGGAAAAAGGGTTGATGGAAAAAGTTATTAATCAACCCTTTTCCCATCATTTAACATTTTGTAACTAACTAACTAACTAACTAACTAACTAACTAACTAACTAACTAACTAACTAACTAACCAACTTCAGGAGCAGGCCAGGACACCCCTGATCTAACAGGGTGTTTTGGTTCATCGAAGGGGATTCATTTTATGCACCAACTAAACAACCAACCAACCCTTTTACCATCATCTAACATTTTGTAACTAACCAACTAACTTACTAACTAACCAACTTCAGGAGCAGGCCAGGACACCCCTGATCTAACAGGGTGTTTTGGTTCATCGAAGGGGATTCATTTTATGCACCAACTAAACAACCAACCAACCCTTTTACCATCATCTAACATTTTGTAACTAACCAACTAACTTACTAACCAACCAACTCCAGGAGCAGGCCAGGACACCCCTGATCTAACAGGGTGTTTTGGTTCATCGAAGGGGATTCATTTTATGCACCAACTAAACAACCAACCAACCCTTTTACCATCATCTAACATTTTGTAACTAACCAACTAACTTACTAACTAACCAACTCCAGGAGCAGGCCAGGACACCCCTGATCTAACAGGGTGTTTTGGTTCATTGAAGCGGATTCATTTTATGCACCAACTAAACAACCAACCAACCCTTTCCCCATCATCTAATTTTTTGATTCTATGATGGACAATCAAACTACCCAAATAACTAGTAGATGATAGTTATCATCTAGGGGAAGGTTTGGTTGGTTAGTTACTTAGTTGTTAGAAACAAAATGTTAGATGATGGAAAAAGGGTTGATGGAAAAAATAACTAACCAACCAACCCGCTTTTCCCATCATCTAATATTTTGTAACTAACTAACTAACTAACTACTAACCAGCCAGCCAGCTAACTAACTAATTAACTAACTAACTACCTAACTAACTCCAGGAGCAGGCCAGGACAACTCTGATCTAACAGGGTGTTTTGGTTCATTGAAGCGCAGGGCTCGAGACTAACGGTGTCCTATCGTCCTGGGGAAAATGTGTTTAGGACGAACAGAAATATTCTCCAGGACGCAAGACATTTTGTATATATAAAATACAAACATTGTGTGTTCGGCGCTACACATAATTCTAATCATTCCCGCAGGTCTCCGCAATCGTAATCCACACAGATTATAAAATCAAATCATTCTTTTAATAACTATCTTCTAGAGCCCGACCGATAAAGGATTTTGAAGACCGATACCGATACAAATATTTTTCGGTTTTAAAATCCGATATTCCGATATATCGGCCGATTTTTTTATTTTTTATTTTTTATTAAATATTGTTGGATTTCACACACGTGTAAAAGAAAAGCTAACTTTTCTGCACAAGATACGTTTGATACTTTTTGTCTAAATGTTCACTCCTCGCAAGTCTAACTTACATTTTACAATGCAGGGACTGTAACTAGAGATATGCTAGTTATAAATACGGTAATAATTACTTTATTTAGGCAGAAAAAGTTCATTGTGGTTTCCAAGCTCATTAATGTTAACATTAGCGGTCTTCCACTGATTATAGTGGCATTAGCCTGCTTAGTGGTTAGCTAGTCTATGATGAGCCATAATTTAGCAATAGATAACATCATACTGCAAATTGTAAAACATACATTTTCAATATAACAGGCCAAGGAGAGATGATTAAAACGTGTTTCATCCGTTTTTATTTTATTTTTTTAAATATTCATTTATCGGCCATTATAACTGCCGATACCGATATTATGGAAAATGCCTAATATCGGCCGATAATATCGGCAGGCCGATATATCGGTCTGGCTCTACTATCTTCCATACACAATTTCACAAACAGCGTGAATCTTCAGCGGTGCCGCGTCTTCCAACTCATCTCTCAAAATGTGTTGTGGAAGGCAAGCATCAAGCGCTGCTGCGATAATACACACTCGCGTTCAGGAGTCGGGACATGGCGGGATATTCACTTGCACAATCGGGCCAGCAGTGCATTGTGAATGAAGTTTACCCTTTGCACGTCTTTTTTAGGCTTACCAGCTTAAACATTCAAGCGATTTTAAACTAATCAGTGCTCACGCGCTCTCTGGGATGATTTTCTATATCCACATATTCATAGAAAATCCGCCTCAAGAACAGCGGGCCAGTAACAAAAGTTATTTTTCACGGATTATATTGCTTTAACACGCAAAACTGTGTCAATTTCGGTCTTCGTGAGTATAATAGTCTAAACATAGTCGGTTTTGTCTTTGATAAGCATAAAACGCATGCCAGTATAATGAACAGAGTATCCGTGCACTAGCTCTTAAAGAGACAGCAACCATATGTGTCGGTCATTAATTTTGTCGTCAAAACAACAAAAGAGAGCTTTAAGTTAAAGGAATCAGGATCAATAGGCAATCTAGTTAATTTATTCAGGACTAAAATACTATACAGTGTTATTTTTCCATTTGATTACTTTATTCAGTTTCTGTCTATACTAGTGTTAACTTTTCAAAAATTTTCTCTTTATTTGTATCTTTATTCTATTGTATTTATTCGTGCAACTTTTTTCAATTTAATTGAACAATTTAAATCAAGCTTCGTGTTGTGTAAATTCTTAACATTACCCCATTGTAAAAAATGCAATGAGCACAAACATTCAGGCAAGATAAATAATAATTTTGTTTGGCAAAAATTATGGTATATTTTAACGCCGCCTTCACACTGGTAGTTGAAATCAGCTCCGTAATACGCAATACGTTCCCAACGGATGTCGTACTACACAGTGAAAAGCGTCGGACGCGGGTAGAACAAAAATGGCGGAGAGATTAAAGTTTGATTCTGTCAGTTCTGTATGATCTCTCTGATTAGGGTTATGCTGCGTGAGGAAAGTTGCTCAGGACGTTGACATGTCAGGTCGGCTAAAAAAATGTGATATAGTGGTCAATAGTTCAATGTCTACCTTCAATTTATTGTATTAACTGCCCTTATAAACGTTAGAAAGTCATGAAAATAAAAAATGACATCACAACTTATCGTTATAAAATCAATATTTATTTTATTAAAAGTTAATAATTCAGGTTTGTTTATCAGTACCATAGCAACGCTCAACTTCCGCTGGAATTGTCGGATAGGAACCGTCCGTAGCTTTTCGCAAGAGTTCAAATTTTTGAACGTATCCGGACGACCAACGGACACGATTTTCTTCGCACCGCACTCGGTCGGACCCGTTTCGGATCCATTCGCATGCGGTCTGCGAATCTCCATAGGAAATGAATGACTTCCGGTCGTTTCGCAGCCGCATCGGAGCTGATTTCAACTGCCAGTGTGAAGGCGGCGTAAGTCACAGTAGTTAAATCTTTATCTGTATTGCATGTTCAAACTTTAAAATCATTCATATTAACTGCTTAATAGATTTTTTCTCTGGAAGTATTTAGGTGTGGAAATTTTAGATAAATACTAAATTTATGCATTACAGTTGAACTAAACCCACTATATTTTAGTCATCTGAATTGTTTTAGTTAACTAACAGCTATGGATGATAGTAACAAAGTACAGAAACAACATTTTTATTTTGGGACAGTTGACCTTTACTTTAGGACGGTTCAAATTGTTTTTCAGGATGAACGTGAAAAAAGTTTGGAGCCCTGTTGAAGCGGATTCATTTTATGCACCAACTAAACAACCAACCAACCCTTTCCCCATCATCTAACATTTTGGTTCTTTGAGTAGGATTATACAGTAACAAACTAACTATCTAACCAATGGATGAACTACAAAATAAAAATAGGAATGGACGTTATCTAGAGACCACTAGTTACTAGATACCCTTATAGAGAGAACATTAATAAACACACAGCCTCTTAAAAGTGTCAGTTTAATCAGAACTGTTCTCATACAGAAAATGTGCTTCACCTATACTCACGTGTTGTGGGACGAGGAGATCCAGTAGTGGGACAGGGGGTTGTTCATGTCCTCTGGTCGCACCTGATCGAGCTGCGAGTCCCAGATAGTGTTCTCTTTAGAGAACAGATACGTGAGGAACTGAGAACCACAAGACAAGTTAACGTCAGCATGCTGAAACTGAGTGAGAGCTCTGCACTGCTGATGTAGACCTGAACAACAAACTACACAACCGCTTTAGCGCTCCAGTTTTCATCAACGAGTACAAAATACAACAAGCGATTCTTATCAGTGAAAGGAACAGGACCAGGAAATGCACTTTCCTATTTTTATTTACTACAAAAAGATGCTGAATTTATGTTTTACTTTGTAAACACCTTTATGATGCGTGTATAAAATAGCTACTCCAATTATTTACTATTTATTTATTTTTATTAGGGCTGTGCAAAAGTTAATTGCGATTAATCGCATCCAAAATAAAAGTCTGTGTTTACATAATATATTTGTGTGTACTATATATAATTATTTTGTATATATAAATACCTATGCATGCATGTATATATTTAAGAATTATTTGCGCTTAAACTCTGTTTATATATATAAATATATAATCTATATTATATAAATATAAATATTTTATATATGAATAACACATTTTCTTAAATATATACATGCATGTGTGTGTATTTATATATACAAAATAATTATATACAGCACACACAAATATATAATGTTAACACAGACTTTTATTTTGGATGCGATTAATCGCAATTAATTTTTGCACAGCCCTAATTTTTATAAACATTTTCTTTCAATATTGGCTATATGCAAAGATTATAAATCACGTTATGAAATAATTCTTTAAACAAGATGACAACTTTTCAGGAAAGTTTATTACAAATAGAACAGGAAATTCATTAGCAACAAACTAAGCAAAGAAGAGGCGGATTAACATATCAAACAAGCAAATCTGAGGTCACATGATACTGCAGCGAAGCAGGAAGTGGTTATGTGGGTAAAGTGTGCGATTGCAACGCCACTGGTATGGGTTTGATTCCCTGGGAACGCACATGCTGAGTAAACGCACCTGTCACTTTGCAAAGAATGCGTTTGCCAGATTCATAAATGTCAATGTAAATGTCACCTCGTCTTGATGAAAGTACGGTTGCTCGATCTCCCGCAGAGGATCCTTCAGGTAGTGGAACATGAACTCCTGCACCTTGTTATTGTCTGTGGCCCAAAGCTCCTGAGGACACAAACACACACATTTATATGGAACGGTTATTACAAAACATCTTTAGTACAGATTCTCTTCCCTCAAAAACACACAAATATACATCCAATTAATGTGTAGATGCTGTGACGACTTGTTTGGTTCGAGCGATACATGAATAAACACATATCTAACCTTCTGATGTTCAATTAGGAAGTTCTGGAAGTCCTCCAGTGAGATCTTCTGTTCCGGTCTCTCAATAAACCTGTCAGAAACACACAGTGTTACGGCCTCATGTCTGGAAACCCAACAGATGATCTAGGATGTCTGATAAGCATTTAAATGCATTATATAAACTGTGAGTGAGCACAGTGAGCTCACTATAAAAAGTGAGCATTTACTAATAGGTCTTTTTGTGCAAAATTAACTAACTAACTAACTCTTTCCCCATCTTACATTTTTGGTTATTTAGAGGGTCTTTCTCCATTTTAAGTTTTTGGTCTTTGAGGGAGAATCAAATTAAACACTACCCAACTAACTTACCAACCAACCTACCTGTTAAATTATCTGATAACAATTTAAGTTATATATTATATAAACAATAATAAATGAGCACTTACTAATAGGTCTTATTATGCACAATTCATATGTTTAATTCAACAATAACAACACTTAAAAAGGTCAATCAAATCCCAACAAATAAACTCTGCCCTATATTATTTATAACTGAATATTCTGTTTTACTTGTAAATATATATCATATTATGAAAGTTAAACGTGTTGTAAATGATCAGTCATGTCATTAATAAATTCTTTAGCTTAAAAACACGAGTGAATACCTTTGTAGCAGTGGAATCTCCATCTATACAGGAACAGAAGAAAAAGAGCTTGTTATGTGAATGATACAATAAATACCCGATCTTGTAACTGTAGCAATTTCAGCTCTGGTGCAGTAAAACACTGCGGTAAAACATCTGCAGCTCTACAGTAAAACACTGCGGTAAAACATCTGCAGCTCTACAGTAAAACACTGCGGTAAAACATCTGCAGCTCTACAGTAAAACACCGCAGTAAAACATCTGCAGCTCTACAGTAAAACACCGCAGTAAAACATCTGCAGCTCTACAGTAAAACCCCGCAGTAAAACATCTGCAGCTCTACAGTAAAACCCCGCAGTAAAACATCTGCAGCTCTACAGTAAAACACCGCAGTAAAACATCTGCAGCTCTACAGTAAAACACTGCGGTAAAACATCTGCAGCTCTACAGTAAAACCCCGCAGTAAAACATCTGCAGCTCTACAGTAAAACACCGCAGTAAAACATCTGCAGCTCTACAGTAAAACACTGCGGTAAAACATCTGCAGCTCTACAGTAAAACACTGCGGTAAAACATCTGCAGCTCTACAGTAAAACACTGCGGTAAAAACATCTGCAGCTCTACAGTAAAACACTGCAGTAAAACATCTGCAGCTCTACAGTAAAACACTGCGGTAAAAACATCTGCAGCTCTACAGTAAAACACTGCGGTAAATCATCTGCAGCTCTACAGTAAAACACTGCGGTAAAACATCTGCAGCTCTACAGTAAAACACTGCGGTAAAACATCTGCAGCTCTACAGTAAAACACTGCGGTAAAAACATCTGCAGCTCTACAGTAAAACACAGCGGTAAAACATCTGCAGCTCTACAGTAAAACCCCGCAGTAAAACATCTGCAGCTCTACAGTAAAACACTGCGGTAAAACATCTGCAGCTCTACAGTAAAACACTGCGGTAAAACATCTGCAGCTCTACAGTAAAACACCGCAGTAAAACATCTGCAGCTCTACAGTAAAACACTGCAGTAAAACATCTGCAGCTCTACAGTAAAACACTGCGGTAAAACATCTGCAGCTCTACAGTAAAACACTGCGGTAAAAACATCTGCAGCTCTACAGTAAAACACTGCGGTAAAAACATCTGCAGCTCTACAGTAAAACACTGCGGTAAAACATCTGCAGCTCTACAGTAAAACACTGCGGTAAAACATCTGCAGCTCTACAGTAAAACACCACGGTAAAACATCTGCAGCTCTACAGTAAAACACTGCGGTAAAACATCTGCAGCTCTACAGTAAAACACCGCAGTAAAACATCTGCAGCTCTACAGTAAAACCCCGCAGTAAAACATCTGCAGCTCTACAGTAAAACACTGCGGTAAAACATCTGCAGCTCTACAGTAAAACACCGCAGTAAAACATCTGCAGCTCTACAGTAAAACACTGCAGTAAAACATCTGCAGCTCTACAGTAAAACACTGCGGTAAAACATCTGCAGCTCTACAGTAAAACACTGCGGTAAAACATCTGCAGCTCTACAGTAAAACACCGCAGTAAAACATCTGCAGCTCTACAGTAAAACACTGCAGTAAAACATCTGCAGCTCTACAGTAAAACACTGCGGTAAAACATCTGCAGCTCTACAGTAAAACACCGCAGTAAAACATCTGCAGCTCTACAGTAAAACACCGCAGTAAAACATCTGCAGCTCTACAGTAAAACACTGCAGTAAAACATCTGCAGCTCTACAGTAAAACCCCGCAGTAAAACATCTGCAGCTCTACAGTAAAACACTGCGGTAAAACATCTGCAGCTCTACAGTAAAACACTGCGGTAAAACATCTGCAGCTCTACAGTAAAACACCGCAGTAAAACATCTGCAGCTCTACAGTAAAACACCGCAGTAAAACATCTGCAGCTCTACAGTAAAACACTGCGGTAAAACATCTGCAGCTCTACAGTAAAACACAGCGGTAAAACATCTGCAGCTCTACAGTAAAACACTGCGGTAAAACATCTGCAGCTCTACAGTAAAACACCGCAGTAAAACATCTGCAGCTCTACAGTAAAACACTGCAGTAAAACATCTGCAGCTCTACAGTAAAACACTGCGGTAAATCATCTGCAGCTCTACAGTAAAACACAGCGGTAAAACATCTGCAGCTCTACAGTAAAACACTGCGGTAAAACATCTGCAGCTCTACAGTAAAACACCGCAGTAAAACATCTGCAGCTCTACAGTAAAACACTGCAGTAAAACATCTGCAGCTCTACAGTAAAACACTGCGGTAAATCATCTGCAGCTCTACAGTAAAACGCCGCGGTAAAACATCTGCAGCTCTACAGTAAAACACCGCGGTAAAACATCTGCAGCTCTACAGTAAAACACTGCGGTAAATCATCTGCAGCTCTACAGTAAAACGCCGCGGTAAAACATCTGCAGCTCTACAGTAAAACGTCGCGGTAAATCATCTGCGGCTCTACAGTAAAACACCGCGGTAAAACATCTGCAGCTCTACAGTAAAACACCGCAGTAAAACATCTGCAGCTCTACAGTAAAACACCGCGGTAAAACATCTGCAGCTCTACAGTAAAACGACGCGGTAAATCATCTGCAGCTCTACAGTAAAACACCGCGGTAAAACATCTGCAGCTCTACAGTAAAACACCGCGGTAAAACATCTGCAGCTCTACAGTAAAACGTCGCGGTAAATCATCTGCAGCTCTACAGTAAAACGTCGCGGTAAATCATCTGCAGCTCTACAGTAAAACGTCGCGGTAAATCATCTGCAGCTCTACAGTAAAACGTCGCGGTAAATCATCTGCAGCTCTACAGTAAAACGTCGCGGTAAAACATCTGCAGCTCTACAGTAAAACGTTGCGGTAAATCATCTGCAGCTCTACAGTAAAACGCCGCGATAAAACATCTGCAGCTCTACAGTAAAACACTGCGGTAAAACATCTGCAGCTCTACAGTAAAACGTTGCGGTAAATCATCTGCAGCTCTACAGTAAAACACCGCGGTAAAACATCTGCAGCTCTACAGTAAAACGCCGCGGTAAATCATCTGCAGCTCTACAGTAAAACACAGCGGTAAATCATCTGCAGCTCTACAGTAAAACACAGCGGTAAAACATCTGCAGCTCTACAGTAAAACACCGCGGTAAATCATCTGCAGCTCTACAGTAAAACAACGCAGTAAATCATCTGCAGCTCTACATGTTCAGACCCGCCAGACCCTAATCAAATGATGAGAGAGCAAACATCTACTCAAGTGATTCAAGCTACACACACACACATCCCTCTGAGTGCAAGGGTCATCACTGCTGTGTGTGTGTGTGTGTGTGTGTGTGTGTGCGTGCGTGTGTGTGCGTGCATGTGTGTGTGCGTGCATGTGTGTGTGCGTGTGGCCTAATGGCTTTTAGCCGATAGATCTTGTGGCTTTTTAAAAGGGCCAGTATTGACGCGAAGGCCATTTGAGAAGCGGGGCAAACTGACGGGGCTTGAGCGGCTCTGAGGAGGGGTTCGCCTCCACCAACACACACACATTAACGTGAACTCACGGATTTCTGTGCATCAAACATCAGGCTGCGGTACAGCTGGGCGAAATGACAATACGACACATCTCCATTCCTCAGCTCTCCGTCCTAACCAAGAAACCACAGAAAACACAACCGATATTAATATTAATAAAACACAAATATGTCCTGTAATTACAAATGTGTTACCATGGAGTAAACAAATACACAATATCCACTGATGTTACTGCAGTTAACGGTGAAAGAATCAAACCACCAGCTATATACACACATTATACAATGAAAATCACCAATTAATTCTACACTAATATGAGAAGTGAGTGGAGTGAAGTTACCGGAAGCTTCTCCCGTAAGAACCTCATATTGGGAACCCTGTAGTTGACCTGACACAGCATACTCTTCAGATCCTTGCAGGAAATCCTGCCGGAGAACACACAGAGTTTGGGAATGTGGGTCTGAACGGGCTTCACATGAGAACGCTCAGTGTCGATTCAGGATATAATCAGTAAAAACATTTATTACTCAAATTTAAAAAAATATCAAAAGTCATGACTATTGTTGTCACGGTACCAAAATTTCAGTATTCGGTACCAATACCAGTAAAAATTCACGGTTCTCGGTACCAATTTCGGTACCAAAGCTTAGTTTAAATTTACATATATTTAAGTGTCTATCACGGTTACAAGTATGGAAACTGTACATTTGTATTATAAACACTTTAGAAAAAAATTAGATAAAATGACCTAAAATAAACAATAGTATGCACTAACACATTTTTAAAGTTGTTTGTAAAGTTCTAATCCGTTAACATTTATTTAATGCACAATGAATGAAGTGAACAAACATGAACAATCAAGTGTTTCTATTAAATAACATTTACAAACATTAATTAATGTTGTAAAAATATATTGTTCACTCAATGTGTTGATGTGAAGTAGAGATAAATGGTATCTTATTGTAGCATTACCAAACTATAGGCTACAGGAGAAAAAACATGTTTTATTTGATTTGACTGTACTTTTATTTAATCTAAAACTGCATTCATATTTAATTTTGAAAAGGCTTTTTAAAACTGCTGAGTTATAAAGGCAAGAATACGCCTAGATCTGGCACTGACATTAAATGACATAAATAGGGATGCGTCGATACTAATACCAACGCGGGCTCCAATACCAGTACTCTGGTGTTGGTTGGATACTACTGTGCTCATGTATTAGTAAAACTACCCCGAAACCACTTTAGAGGCCGTTCACATATCACGCGTGTTTTTTTTATTATATTTTTGTGCGTGCTTATTCTTTCCAAAGCGCTTGCTCTCACGCGGCGTCTGTCGTTGCTATGCAACGAGTTTTTATTATGAGCGCGCTTGCCTCGCGCCTATATTTGATATTGCGAATTTGCATGTAATCGGCCTCTTATATTTCTCTTATATAAAATATTTCCATATGTGGCTCTTTCCTCCTTTCGTGTCAACAAGTGGAAGAGAGAGAGACATATCAGCGTTATGAAGAGGACGCAACTGTGCACCTTTCAGACAGCGCGTCTAGAACTGGATTAACCTGGTACTCGGTATCTAGAAAAGCTGGTACCGTAACATTTTTTTTTTTTTAGTACCGACTTGGTACCGAAGTACCGAGTTTTTTGACAACACTAGTCATGACATGCATGTATGATGTACATACGATCATACGGCTGTTGTGTGTGTGCTATACACCACTGTTCAGAAGTGTGGCGTCAGGACGATTCTTTTCAAAGACATTAACACTTTTATTCAGCAACGACCCATTAAAAGTACACGTAAAAAGACAATGTTACAAAATATTTCTATTTAAAATGCTATTATTTCTGTTCATCAAAGAATCCTAAAAAGTATGTACTACGGTTTCCACAGAAATACGAAGCAGCATGACACACACGACCACCATTTCACCTGAATACGACACCTCACACACCTCGTGTGTCTTTCACTCACTTTGTGTATTTACATTCACGCACACACACACACTGAGCTTTGTTTCCTGTTGCAGGATGTGTCATCTCTGAGCTCTATTTACCCAACAGGAGTGTGTATGTGTATGTATGTGTGTTAATAAGGCCAGGTAGCTCTCTGAGTCAGCCATTTCTCCCCTAAAGCGTATATCACAACATAGATAAATCGAAAGGAAGATGAGATTATAAGAATCGCTACGTCAGAGAAACATCTCAAACACACACCATCTCCCCGTCTGAGTGTGTGTGCCCCTCAACATGAGTGTGCGCTACACCGGTTCCTCTACAGAGAGAGCTACGGGCGCTCCATCACACTGACATGTAACACACCTGTCTTCCCTGTTGCGATCCACTGCGTAGAACTGCTTTCTCAGCCACCTGTATAAAAGAGGGAAACTATTAATACAACACTGTTTTTTTTTTTTTTTTCACTTTTTGAAATTCACAGTTATTTATAGTTTTAAGTCATGTGACTGTCACAGAGACCTGGAGGGAAAGCAGTACAGGCCTGTCGATTTTCATTTCATAGGGAAAATGTCACAATTCAAGTATTAAAATCACTAAAAACTGCGGGACTTTATAAAACGCTTAAGAAACACTTATGCTGCCTTAATCTACCGAAACACCTCAATTCAGTGTACACCAAGATTCTAGATTAACTGAAACGCGGGATATTTTCATTCTAAATAAAAATTGCGATTTTCCAACTAAACAAAATAACCTTTACTAGAGGTTGTGACAAAATGTGAATCGCTTGCAGTCTATTTAAAAAATATTTAATTCGTTATAAGTTTACAATTATGTTTTTTTTTATTATGAATGAATGATTCAATGACTAGCTCAAAGACTTGTTTAGAAAAATAAATGAATCAGTGTTTTTGAATGAATCTCTTGAACGAATGATTCTATGACTCGCTCACTGACTTCCTTGCTTCATTACTGGATGAATCAGTTTTTGAATGAATCTCTTGAACGAATGATTCAATGGCTCACTCAATGGCTTCACTTGTTTCATTTCCGAATGAATCAGTGTTTTTGAATGAATCTCTTGACCAAATGATTCAGACTCCCTCAAAGACTTCACTTGTTTTGCTACTGGAGGAATCAGTATTTTTGAATGAATCTCTTGAACGAATGTTTCAATGACTCACTCAATGACTTTGAATGAATCTCTTGAACAAATGTTTCAATGACTCGCTCAAAGACTTCACTTGCTTCATTACTGGATGAATTTGTTTTTGAATGAATCTCTTGAACGAATGATTCAATGACTCGCTCAATGACTTCACTTGTTTCGTTACTGGATGAATCAGTGTTTTTGAATGAATCTCTTGAATAAATGATTCAATGACTTGCTCAATGACTTCACTTGCTGTGTTACTGGAAGAATCAGTGTTTTTGAATGAATCTCTTGAACGAATGATTCAATGACTCCCTCAAAGACTTCACTTGCTTAATTACTGGATGAATCAGTGTTTTTGAATGAATCCCTTGAACGAATGATTCAATGACTCGTTCAATGACTTCACTTGTTTCGTTACTGGATGAATCAGTATTTTCGAATGAATCTCTTGAAAAAATGATTCAATGACTCGCTCAATGACTTAACTTGTTTCATTGCTGAATGAATCAGTGTTTTTGAATAAATCTCTTGAACAAATGATTCAATGACTCACTCAAAAGCTGTGTCCCAATGTGAAGGCTGCATCCTCCGAAGTCCGTATTTGAAGGACGGTTGGCCGTATTTGAAGACCGATTGCGTCACAGCCGCTCGACGAAGTACGTCCCAATTCAAAGGCTGCATCCGCGAAGGCCGCATTTAAAGGCCGATTGCGTCATCGCGGTGGGATGAAGGCTGTCCCAATTCAGTTATGCATCCTCCGAAGGCCGTATTCGAAGGCCGGTTGCGTCATTGCAGCGCGACGAAGGCTTACCTAATTCAAAAGCGACGCCAAATGCACCCTTCATTTCCCCGTGAAAGGAACGATACATAAATGGACACTTCGCGGACTATCCTACCCGATCCTACCCCATAAATCATTGCGCGGGTGACGACAGCATTTTTATTTAAAAAAAGGGTGGCCGAGAGTTCAGTGGTGGACGGCAAATTCACATTTAAATGTAAAAGTATTATGTTTTTATTTACTCAAATAGCCAGAGAAACCAGTGTTAAGAGCCAAAAGTTTTTTTTTTTGTTTTTCTTCTTATTATTCATCTTAACTCATTCGTCAGCATTGCATGGTTTTGTCAAGTGGAAATGCGAAAACGGCTTTTATAGCCTTGTATTGCATTTCTTGTACATTGTATTTCTTTATTATTCATTATTTCATTATTTTATGCAACTTTAAATGTGTAGCTACACAAAAGAGAATTCATGGCTCTGGATATTTGTTTATTTTTGTAAGGGTCTCTGAGTGTTTGCAAGGTTGATACATTTAAACTATAATATACTTTTGTTTTGTGTCGTTTAATGTAAAATGTGTAGTGTTGTGGTCCTGTGAGGGAAAAGGGTAGGCTACTTCACATTTGTACATGAATACTATCGCAGTATGAAGTTCCTTACATTCTCCCACTGGTTATTTTAAAAATTAAAGTAACAAATTGTTGGTCCATTGTCACAATATTAACAAATTGTTGCTAACTTCAACTTCGTCCCATATCAAAGTGCGCACCTGAAGCGCTCGGACCGGTCTAGCCTGCGGAGGATTGTTCTTGTCGCCTAGCAACTGTGACTGACAGCTGACGACGACGAGCGGGAGTAACGACGTTTGCACTGGACTTTTTATATTTGGTTTAAAATATTCAAATAGGATTGACAGTCTGTATAAATATATTCACCATGGTCCATTTAGACAATAAAAAGAAAACCCTACAAAATCCTATCAAGGTACGATTAACATTTGAATAGGCTATTGGCTATATATGTGCCTATGTTTTATCATTATTATTTTTTAGGCTATTTCATTACAATATTTACGTAGGTTAACACCCAATATTTGAACAGTTTACAGTGTAATCTGGCTATTCAGGACGCAGCCTCTAGCATTAAACCAGCTCTGGCCAACTCTTGAGCCGAAAATATATGACTCGAAATATTTTTTTAGTGGTTATGTGAATTGAAATTATGTGATTTTATATATATTGCCCCTCATTTAAAGACAGGAAAATATAAAACATAAAATTTCCAGTAAAATATAAAACAACAAAATGACAATAGCCTGTCTCCATAGCTGTTTACTCAGTTTCATTAAATGAATGATCAGGGTGGCAGCTGTACTCTCGCTCCGTTGCTTGGCGCCAGGAGCAGTAATAGGGAACACCTGGTTGCGCAATTAGGAAATCCCACGAAGGTTACATGAAGCGTCCTTCGAAGGCCAAATAGGCTGCATCCTTCGAAGTCTACAGCCTTCGAAGTACGCAGCCTTCACATTGGGACACAGCTAATGACTTCACTTGCTTCATTACTGGATGAATCAGTGTTTTTGAATGAATCTCTTGAACGAATGATTCAATGACTCCCTCAAAGACTTCACTTGCTTCATTACTGGATGAATCAGTGTTTTTGAATGAATCTCTTGAATAAATGATTTAATGACTTGCTCAATGACTTCACTTGCTGTGTTACTGGATGAATCAGTGTTTTTGAATGAATCTCTTGAACAAATGATTCAATGACTCGCTCAATGGCTTCACTTGTTTAGTAAATGGATGAATTAGGCTGCATCTGAAATCGCATCGTTCCCTGCTATATATTAAGTGGAAAACAGTATGCGTCAAAAGTAGTATGTCTGAATTTACAGAACTCATAAAAAAGGCAAAAAGTCCTCGCATGACCTTTTATCCCAGTTCTTATGTGATCAGCAAGACTTTATTCAACAGTCCTGTTCCCCATGTACATACTATATACAATAACTGGGTACTAACCCTGAATCTAACCCTAACCCATATGGTTACCTTATATTACCCAGTACTTTCTTGGGCAAGTACACTAAGTGGTTTAGTCTTCCAGGTTAGTGTTCCCAAAAGGGTGTGACGTCACTCTTTAGACTTGACATGTGAACCCAGAGCTTAATGGTTAACACCAGTCAATATCTACTGGGAGAGGGGCACGTGGAGGTCAAAGGTCACCTTTCTATCTGCAGGGGTGTGGGGGAGCGTAACGTATCCGACACCAGCCAGTTCAAACCCTTCACCCACATGACCATCTCCTCGTCTGAGGTCGCTGCGGGACACAGGCAGAGGAACACAAGCATGAGTGTGTGTGTGTGTGTGTAATACGCTTTCATTGCTCACTGCCAGTGGGTTTCTCTGGACGCTCACCTGCCAGACTGAGCGCTTTGAGCCGAAACTCCGTCCCGTAGAGGATGACGAAGCAGTGGGCCTGGTCGGTCCGCGCAGACGAGTCCTCCACATACCGCTCGAAGTCCCGGGACTTCTGCCCCGTACGGATCTCCTTAATCTCCCGAATATCAACTGAAGGGGACACAAGAGACACACTTCAGTCAATCATACATGTCTGATGTCTTTTACACATCCACCACAAGGGTTAAGGTGCTCGGAAACATGAGAGATGTCATCACCAATGTTTTAAATTTGTATCAACTTATCTTCGACTAGGGGTGTGAATCTTTGGCTTGAGGTTTACTACATACACTACCGTTTAACATGTTGGTGTGTGAAAGATATTTTTGATCTGTTTCTCACCAAAGCTACATTTATTTGATCAAAACTGAGGTAAAAATTACAGTAATGTAGTGAAACATTTAAAATAACTGTTTTCTATGTGAATAAATGTTCAAATGTGAGACTTTTGTAGCATTATAAATGTCTGCTTTGGATCAATTTAATGCCTTGCTGAATAAAACCATTTATTTCTTTCACACACACACGACACTTTTTAACAGTAGTGCTGTTCAGTAATTTCATCAACAATTTAACCACAGTTAGATTCAGTATTTCTGTATTGGAAAAGGATATTTAATCCCTAATGCATTAATGCAAACAAAGAAAAGTTATTTCAGGCCACTTACTGCAAAAACAAAAAAAGGAACCACATTACATACATAAATACACGCGCTATTGGAAACACGACACACAGCCCAATGCTAACAGTGTGAGGACACATGACATGCGTGTTACACGAGCACCACAGCTTAAAGGGTACATATCATGCTTTTAAATCATTCATTTTTACATTTAAATCATACTGTTGTGGTCTATATAAAACATAACTGCAATGCTTGGGTCTGAATTTCTCATTATTATAGCTCCACAAGCCCCTGTTCTACCCCTTTTCTGATGTGCGTCTTTGAGCGACCCGTTTCAAAGCGGCCCCTTTAAATAAAAAGGAGATGCGTCATACCCCGCCCGCTCTCCAGGTCGATGAGTTCACCGTCAGTTCGACTCCCCGCGTTCGGCCATTATTGTAGTTTGATTAGAGATATACGATTATATACGATGCCTTCAAAGAACATTTTTATTCACACGTTAATAAAATGTCAACAATAGAAGACTTAAGAAAATCAAGCCTTACATATTCCAGCCAGAGCGAGCGAGTTGATAAAGACGACAACGAACCTGCAGAACAACATCTTCATATGGATGTATTGGTATGGGAGTTAACTTAACTGTTTTGTGTTATTAGTGAAAGTCGACTATTTCTCTTGTTAAAACAAGCACACTGACAAGATAAATGACTACGGTCTAATCTTACGACAAAAAAATCTGTATTGACAATATGATACGTTTAGAAAAGCATCAGAAAACAACGCAGCTAAATGACCATTGATGAAACTCAAGAACAATAATACTGCAGACGTGTAACGTTACTTCAAAACAAAAACAAAGAAAGACAAAGGTACTGCTAAACCATGACCACCATGTGTTTTAAGAAAGTAAAGTACTTTATTTTTATTAACGATATTTACAGCTTATCGAAATGCTCTGTTCGTCGTCTCCAAAGATAGAAGGAATTGACCTCTGATTCAGACGAAGTCAATCGGCAAACCCTTCTTTATACTGGCGGAGGTTGTTGAAGTGGAAATCCTTGAAGTGCTTCAGGTCACTACATCCAACAACAGAACATTTTGACTTGCCCTCTCGTAACTTCTGCATCATTGAGCTCGAACTACAAAATCGGAGCGAGAAATAATAATGGCGGATTGCTCGAAGTGTTGGACCGGTAGTCAATGTCCTTATTTGTCAGTTCAGCTGCAAATACGGTGACGTTATAGTTCAAAAAACGTCATAGAAAACAGAAAAATATGAACAGGTTGAAAAATACGACCAAAACAGAATATAAAGATATAAACGAAGCACCTGAAGAGAATAATTTCATCTTTTTTGTACTTATAAACACTCCAAATATACAACAAAATGCATTTAAGGGCTAAAAAAGTGGATTTTGCATGATGTCCGCTTTAACATGAGACGATGATGGCGTGAGGTGCGATGAAGGAGGGTTCTGAAACGCTTTCTCAAGAAAATCTATTAATGTTTATGACATGTCTGCCTATACCTGATATAAACAGTGATAAATGACAAATACAAGATTATACTTATTTCAAAATGGTCATCCACACACACAGTAGCGTGTACACTGCTAGCCCAGAACTGAATATACAAAATATCCAGAATTAATGTGAAAAAACAGATTGTAATCCAATTTAACCATGAAAAAAATAAATAATAAAAACAAAATATATATATATATAAATATAGCTGCAAGCAGAGATTACGGGCCCAAGCCTAGTGGCGCTGCCATCCTGGTGGCTTATTAGGGTTATTGTGCATAACGTGCATAAAACACAAGCCCGCTCTGACTGTCGAAAAGAAGTGTGCTGTAGAGCTTGCATTGGTGTGGGCTCTGCAAAAGTGCGCATTGAGGGCACATATCAACCACAAAGTATGCATGAGAAACCTTCTGAAACCTAAAATGAAAAATGAGACACCCTACAGACGGTCTCATGGATTGAACAGACACATGAAATAAGTACACAAGACTGAAAATTCATATGAAGTGTGCCATTTGGGACAGTGCCAATGATCGTGAACCACAATAGGCATTTATATGAATTTTGCCCGGCCATCGTTTCCCATGTGTGTTTTCTGTATTTGATTGGTGACTACTTTCTGAATGAAATGATTTTTGAAATGATTCTGAAAGGTAAACAGATATATTGATCTGAAATATAGCACATACATTTTTAAATCATTTAGGTTCAATTACCAAACAAAACATACAATTTAAAGCAAACAATACATTTAAAAGATATGGGTTATAAAATAATAATAATAATGTAGGGATGCAGATGGTTTCATATAGTTTCTGACGCGTGCCTTTGTCTTGAATAAAATAAATATTGTCCACAAGTCCATAAGCCAAATCCATTTATTGTCCATTTGGCATTGCGAACAAAAAATAAAACAAAAATAAATACTAAACCAAAACATCCGATTCAAAACATACTGTTAGGCATGAGCACAGTCTCGCACAATCCAACTCTCAACATAGCACAGTCGAAAAGTGTGTTGACATCAGCACACCTGTAACTCATCATTATCACCTCATTACAGGGTTAGTTCACCCAAAAATGAAAATTCTGTCAGTATTTACTCACCCTCATGTTGTTCCAACCCCGTAAGACCTTCGTTCATCTTCGGAACACAAATTAAGATATTTAAGATATTAAGATCGCTCCTGCATACAGTCCATAGGCTTCTTGAGGGACTGGCTCTTGCTGTCCCCGAAAAGTCATTAAAGACATCGTTAAAATAGTCCAAGTGACTACAGGGGCTCAATCTTAAGTTTATCAAACGACGAGAACACTTTTGTGCGCAATAAAACAACAAAAATAACGACTTTATTTCAACTATTCGTTTATTTCTCCCTCTGCGCGAGTCTGGTTACTAGTTTAATAGCGTAAGCTTCTGCTATTGTACGTCACACGCATCACACACATGACCAGCGGCGGCCAATAGTGAGCCTACTTGTGACGTAGCTTTACGCTATCACACTACGTTAACTGACTACAGGCTACATAGAGAAGGAAGTGAATAGTTGAAATAAAGTCGTTATTTTTGTTTGTTTTTGCGCACGAAAGTGTTCTCGTCATTTGATAAACTTAAGATTGAGCCCCTGTAGTCACTTGGACTATTTTAACGATGTCTTTAATGACTTTTCGAGGCCATCAAGTGTCATTCCCTCAAGAAGCCTATGGACTGTATGCAGGAGCAATCTTAATATCTTAAATATCTTAATTTGTGTTGCAAAGATGAACGAAGGTCTTACGGGGTTGAACAACATGAAGGTGAGTAAATACTGACAGAATTTTCATTTTTGGGTGAACTAACCCTTTAAATATACTCAAAATACTCATACACCCTCTAGTGTCACAAACAAAAAATGGCTCCAACATACCGGCCCCTGAACTGTTAATGATATAGGCCATAAATAATTCAGGATCATAATTAAACAAACCATTTGTCACTTTATCAAACAAACCTTTATCACATTTCTAAAAAAGACAAAGTTTTGTTACTGGTCTTACTATTGTGTTTGTTCTGGTTTGAACTTGTACAGATCTAACTAAACCCCTTTATCTGGGAAAGTCTCCAGTACTCAGAAGAGTCCAAGAATTGCGTGGAGTGAGTACAATATCACCCGGCATAAGATTGCGTCCCTCTTTTGTCCATTTTTGCCTTTCCTATAGCAAAGGCAAGTACTCTTTAATCCATCTTTTACAAAGAAGATCTGAAAGGTATAGTACTTGTTTCCATCTCTTTTTTTCTCAAAAAGACCACCAGGGGCCTCATTTATAAACGTTGCGTATGCACAAAAGAAGGCGTACGGCGCTCTCTACGCAATAATTGGTATTTAAATGTGCGGTCCTTCGCGCAAGCTCTGACCCCGGCGTACGCACAAAAACGGGTGAAATGAGAAGTGGCGACTCCGTCGGCAGATGGAAAAAACATGTGAAAGTGTGTGAAACTGTAAAAGAAATGGCAATACTGGCTCTCATAAATAACATGAAGACTTCACAAAGCAAGTCTTACAATTAACAGCCTATACAAACACCCGTTTTATCGATCTGCAGAGTTAAACAAACAAAATCAAACGATGCCATGATGCCTTCCCAAAGCGTAATGACGTAATGCGTAATGCAACCTTTTGCCACTCAAGTGGCTTTTTTGACATTAAAGCCCACACTGGGCCCTCCAAACATTTTACTCCTTTTTTCCACCTCGCCAATGATAATTTATATTTTACATTAAGTGAAGTTACGTTTCTTGATTTTCCTCTCTGTGTTTGCCATGATTTTGCAATCGATGAATATTAAAGGGATACTCCACTTTTTTGGGGAAATAGGCTCATTTTACCACTCCCTCAGAGTTAAACAGTTGAGTTTCACCGTTTTCGAATCCATTCAGCCGATTTTCTGATATTTAGGCCGTGTGTCCACCAGGGCCGTGCAGAGACCTCTGTAGGGGCAGGTGCTCAAAGTATAAAATGGGGCACATGGAAACAAGGCTTTATAGGGCTGTGCTCAAAATATCAATACAGTAATATATCAATACAGATGATTCTGCATCGATACAGCAGCAAATGCATTGATGGAGTTTTGAAAAAGAACCAGAACAGAAAAGACAAATTTAAAGTTTAAAATTAAAAAAAATAATTGATGTGCTCTATATATAGGCCTAACTCTGGGATTAGAAACTGAAGCATCTTAAGTTGTCCCAACCTGATGGCTTTTTCTTCTCAGTTATACAGAATAATAAAGAACAGCTGTTATAGTGAACTGTATAGGACAAAATCAACCTGGCCCATGTTTCGTGCAGTAGAGTATAGTTTTATTTAATGGCATATCAGCATCTGTGGCTATTTTCATGGCAAAAACTGATTTACAAAAATACAAGAGTTACATTTTATACAATGAAAATAAAAACAAAGCAAACAGAAACAGCAATTAATACTTTACAAGATTTTAAACATTAATGTGATGCCTGCTCTGGTAAATTCTTACTCAAGTCATTAAGTGAGTTTGCTGCCTTTGCTGTTGATGTTGTTACTGCTGCTGCTGATGATGATGATGTTGGAGTTGATCTGAGACTGTAGACATTAAAATAAACAGAGATATAGGATATTGGCTGATTAAACCATTTTTATGTGACCATGACAAGATGTAAAGATTGCTGACAGTGTTTGGAACTGGCTCACTAGTCCACTGACCTGCTAAAGCTACAGATTCTGCCCATGCTGCTATAGTATAATAATACAATAATAGTATATAATAGTAACGTTACTAGGGCAGATGTTCACAGAGGCTTCTGCACACAAAACATAAGATACTGGTAAGCCTATGTGATAACTTACCAGAGTTGTGATAATCATTTTTATGTGAAAATATTTTTTTAATAAATACTGTAATAATAATAATAGTTTAAAGTACAAATAATAGTTTTTAGTCAAATAACACCCCTCCACGCCCGTGAAACTTTTCTCCCTCAAACAGCAAGCTAACGTTACTTCTACAGCCTACACACAGCAATACAAACAACATCTCTCTGCATGCTCTCTTCACGTCGTTCTAGTAAAATAATAATAATAAGTAAACAAACATCAAAATCACTTCGCTGAGAATAGAACACCACTTACCAGCAGCCGCAAGACTTGAAGATATCCTCTGGGAATGCGCGATTGCGCGTAGCCGCGCGAAATTATAAAATGCGCGTGCAGCGTGAGGAATCAGGTGAAAGGTCATCATGTGGGTCATTTTATTTACGGCTAAATTATTATTCATTCATTTTACTACTAGTTAGATGGGGCAGGCATCCACAAAAGTGCCTTTAAATACAAAAAAAAGGAGATGAAATTTTGTCTTGACAAAAGGGCACTTTGGGCACCAAGGGGCAAAAGGGCAGGTGCTCGAGCACCCAACGCCCCCCCCTCTGCACGTGCCTGGTGTCCACCAAAGCGTTTTTAGCCAGCTGAAAACGGTAGACGCTCTGCTGAAGACGCCGTGCTTTGGGTGCTTGAGAGCGTTTTGGAAGCGCAGCGTTTTTTCCGTTGAGACGTTTCGTTGCTATGATACAGAATATCCGCAGCAGTTGAATGTTGTGACAGTTGGTCGGTGTGGTATTAGTCCCGCCTCTCCTCCTCTGTGATTGGATGGCTGGGTAAAAAGTGACAGTGATGAGTGCTGCGTTTTATCCAAAGTTGAACATTTTTCAACTCCCAGCGACCAGTAAAAAACGCTCGGCGCTTCAGCGTGAAGAAAACGCTCAGCGCCTCGGTACACTCATGGCGTTTAAAAAATTGAAAACTCCCATTGAAAACAATTGAAAACATATGCCAGGCACGTGGAAAAACGCTTTGGTGGACACACGGCCTTAGAAGAATTTCAGTAACCAGACAGTTTCTGGTCTCATTGACTTCCATAGTAGGAAAAAAATATACTATGGGAGTCAATAAGACTAGAAACTGTCTGGTTACTGATATTGTTCTAAATATCAGAAAATCAGCTGAATGGATTCGAAAACGGTGAAACTCAACTGTTTAACTCTGGGGGAGTGGTAAAATGAGCCTATTTCCAAAAAAAAAGTAGAGTATCCCTTTAACTTGTGGGCGTTTCACAGACTATTTATGGGCGTGACATGAAACCGCAAAAGCTGCGCTACATTTAGAATTGAGGCAAAACTGCGTAGGATGTGCGTGTGCACAGTTTAATAAATCCGAATATCCGAATATCCGTACGCACATTCTAAGTTTAATCCGTTTGCCACTTCTGACGCAAATCCTACGCAGTTTTATAAATGAGGCCCCAGGAGGATAGGTTGGGTTTCTCTTCATTGTAAGCAGATGATTGGGGGCAAGTGCTTCAAGATCATCTGGATCTTCCGACACTTTAGTGATGAGTCGATTACTGAGAATTGCCTCAGCTTCACACAGAACAGTGTGTAATCCTTCATCATCCAGCGTTCGTTGATTCAAAACCAAGGACAACATCTTTCTTATCATTCTGATAAGAGCTCAGAGATAAGGAGCCCCTGAGCTGGTGGACACGCCCCTACTAGTGATCATTTTACACGGGACAGTTTTTTAAAGTTTCCTCTGAGTCAACTGGGATTCACTGATAATCCGCTGTTACGGGGCCGAACCGACTATCAGCGTTCATCTCCAGATCCCGAAAGCAGTATCACCTAATATCACCGTCGGCAGCTGTCCCGCGAGTGGGCGTGGTTTCAGCGCAGCCAGCGGACACGCCCCCAGCGTTTGAGGGCAGAGAATACTGCTAATTTGTTCAAGATTTTGATAGCTTATTTTATGTATATGCCGGATTTTTTTATCATTCAAATTTGGCTGGGTGGCTAATAACACATTTTTATGTGGTGTGACAAACTCGGAACACACACACACTTGATTTTACAGGGACTTTAAGTAATATAACTGGATGTTTCTTTACTTCAGGCATAGCAGCTTTGCATAACCTGACATCCATCTTCTAAAATGGGGCTTAACTAGTGAATAGAAGTGTCTTTTCTGATTTCAGATCATCCAGAATTCAGTAATGAAATTTCTACGCTGAATCTTTCCCATTGACAGAACTGGATAATGGCCTTTTCCACCTCCGCAAGGTCGTCTGGAGACAAGGATTTCCCTCCAAATGAAGCTTTGGTTTGTTGCAACCTCTTTTCCAACACATTGGACTCCTTTAAGTTGTCCAGTTGTCCAAGAAATTTCCAGTTGGTCAAAATAGAGGAAGAAGAAGAAGAAGAATCCTAAGGAAAACAATAGGGCCTTCACCTTTTTGGGCCCTAATAATTCAGAATATATATTAAAAAAAAAAATTCAGAACAGAACAAAAAAAATTAATTCAGAAGAGAACAAAAAAAAAGTTAAAAAGTTAAAAAAATATATATATATATAAAAAAATTATAAAATGAAAAAAATGTATATTTAAAAATATGTAAATGTATACGTACAAAGTCACTGAGTGACTGATTTAAAAAATGAAAAACATTACAAAAGAGTATAAAGTATTTTCCATTTACACTTCAAGGCTTAATGGACAGATCATGTGACATATCCAGTATCAGATGTCCTGTTCTGTCCACTGCCATGTTTCAGTCAATTGGATTCAATCGTCGTTGTCAATCCAGAAACTCCAGAAAGTAGGGCTGTCAAACGATTAATCGCGAATAATCGCATCCAAAACAAAAGTGTGTGTTTACATAATAAATGTGGGTGCACTGTGTAGTTATTTTGTTTATATATAAAGAGTTCAGATGCAAAAGCCTCTAAATGCCATTTGAAATTTTCTTCTAAAATGACCATTTTTATCAAGCTTGTATATTTAGGTTCAGTAATTTCACTTAAATGACAATTAATAGGTAATCTTCATTGCCATTTAAAGGAACACTCCGACTTTTTGGGACTTTAGCCTATTCACCTTACCCCCCAGAGTTAGATAAGTCCATAGATACCTTTTTCATCTCCGTGCGTGCTATAAGTCTGTTTGACGCACCCACCGCTAGCCTAGCTTAGCACAAAGACTCGATGTGACTGGTTGCAGCTTTCATACTAATCCAAATGAGTGGCAAAATAACGCAAACGTTTTCCTATTTACATGTTGTGATTTTTATAGTCACATAATGTACAAATAACAAAGTCAAATGAGACACAGACATCTTTTAACCGTATAAAACCTGGGAACTATTCTCTGAAGGCGAAGCACTGCTACTTTGACGGCGTAATAACCGCATCACCGGAGACACGCCGTGGTGAGGAGCGGAGAGTTCGCTCGGTGTTTGGGTAATAGAGTCAGCAATTTATAAATAGTAAAAGCGTAGTTTACAGTCATGGGTTTTCGCTCTATTGTAAATAGCTGCGACTGTAAACAGGGGAGGTAATACCATGTTTCACAGAATTCCAACTAAAAACGCTGACTGGATGAAGAAATGGCTAACTTACTTACTCTGGATATTTATCCAAACACACCTAAGATTATCAAGGGACATTATGTTTGCTCGGTACATTTCAATGGACGACTATTTTGAAAAAATGGAATTTGCCACACGGACCATAAACGTGTGCTGAAGGATACGGCTATCCCATCGATAGCACAGACAGGACAAGTGGATCACCTGCGGCTGAGGTAAGTGTTCCGTTATGTTTTTAGATGACCTACTGTAACAGTGCCTTTAGCCAGATCTAATGTAACGTTAGTGACACTATTATATGATTAGGGTATGAATATGTTTTTATCTTGATGCGGTGCGGACGCGCTTGGGAAAAAAAACGAGCGCGTTCACCGCGTTGAACTTGCACCCTGCGCGCGGCGTGCCTAGTAGCCTAAATTTGAAATAACCATGGAAATAACGAACTTGAGCGTGCAAAAGGGTACGATAGGCTGTGAGTTCATTGTGCAAAAACAATTTGTGCTATTACTTTCCCCTTCTTCTATCCTATAGTAATGCAATACTGTATTATATAGGCTACTGTTGAATACATTTGGTTCAGCTAATAAATTGCATTTAAAATATATTGATTCCTGTAATAATAATTATTTATTCATGTGATATTTATAAATCTGGGTGCGTTTTTGGTTGGAAATCAATGAAACATGGTACTGTATTACCTGGTCTCCCCTGTTTATTGTCACAGCTCATACAATAAAGCAAACACCCATGATAAACTATGCTTTTCTATCTAACGTTAGTAATTGCTGACTCTTTATTCCAACGCTGAGCGAAGCGAACTCTCTGCTCCTCGTCACAGTGCGTCTCAGGTGATGGTTATCACTCTGCCCAAGTAGCAGTGCTTCCCCTTCAGAAAATATAGTATTTATACGGTTAAAAGATGTCGGTGTCTCATATGGCCTTGATATTTGCACACTCTGTGACTAAACAAACCACAACATGTAAATAGGAAAACGTTTGCGTTATTTTGTCACTCATTTGGATCAGTATGAAAGCTGCAACCAGTCACATCGAGTCTTTGTGCTAAGCTAGGCTAGCGGTGGGTGCGTCAAACAGACTTATAGCACGCACGGAGATGAAAAAGGTATCTATGGACTTATCTAACTCTGGGGGGTAAGGTGAATAGGCTAAAGTCCCAAAAAGTCGGAGTGTTCCTTTAAGTGAAATTACTGAACTTAAATATACAAGCTTGATAAAAATGGTCATTTTATAAGAAAATTTCAAATGGCACTTAGAGGCTTTTGCATCTGAACTCTTCATATATATATATATATATATATATATATATATATAAAATAATTATACACAGTGCACCCATATACATTTTATGTAAACACAAACTTTTATTTTGAATGCGATTAATCGCGATTAATCACGATTAATCGTTTGACAGCCCTACAAGAAAGCGAGCAAAGATCGCTATACAATCACTGAAGCGGTCAGTTTCTTCAGGTCAACACGAGGTACACACAGCTGCACTCTTGTGGAAACTCCCGATATAATCAATGAAGCTGTGAGATGAATCCCTCACAGACATCGTGTTCAAACCGCAGAACTTGACAACAAACGCGTTGTGGCTGGATTCTGACTAAAACGGCTCTGATTGGCCATCGTGTTGAAAAAACACTGTAAACAGAAACCCTCGATGCTCTTTGAAATGTTTACAAGAAGTCACAGGAGCGTTTTAAAGCAGCAGATATCATGTTAAATGATCAAACAAATCCTATTAAATCAATTAAATTCTCATTTTGGTGGCCGCCAAAATATTTTCAGAGCAGGAAAAACTCAAACTTTTAAACAACAGGTTCTCGTGCGCCAACAAGTAAGCCTGTATGTAAGCGGAGCCTAAAGTTAACTGCAAAATGTGCCAAATAAGAAGAAAAGTTGGCTTTCATAAGTAAATAAAACAAGTTATTTCACTCGCTGGACCAGATATTCATTACAAACCATGACATGTTTAAGCCAAATTACAACATTACCTTAAGTGCCACTATTATGTTATTTTAAAGGCTCCTAATGTTGTTTTGGAGCCTCCTACAACAGCTTTACATGCATCACGGGTAAAAAAAAACACGTTTTCTCATAATAAATATAGCTCAGAATCCATTCTTTATTTGTCATGTAGACTTTAAGACTTTTTACATTCACAAACCGCTATATTACACACTGCATAAAAAGGGAATATTAAAAATAAAATAAATAAATAAATATATATAAGGGCAATTTAAGTCAAATTAGGGGTAATCTGATTCTGAATCTTGTCAGTGACATGACCGAATGGAATCAAAAATGCTTTTATCGGTAAGAGATATATTTATGGCTGGTAAATTCTTTATTTACCTATTGGAAGGCGGGAGGGTAATTTTGCAGTTTTCCTGTAAGTCTAGGCAGAAAGAGTCTGTGAGGTGTGTGTGTGCGTGCTGAACACACACTCCTGTTTCTCCTTACTCTAACCGCACTCATCCTGTGCTGTTCTGACAGAGATATGCAAGAGAAACGCAGGTGCCATTAAATAAGAAAATGAATGAGTATCTTTGGTAACATCAATTTCCTTGTAACCTCACGTCATAAACACAGCAAACACTGGCAGACCACGGCATAAACATATTTTTATATTGGTATATTTCTAAATGTCTGCCGAATATAACTGGAGAGTGTGGGTGTAGTTCTCTATGCATATACGTTTTTAACTTCTTATAACATACAGTCATTATGTTTTATTCATTTATTCAAACATACAGACAGAACATTTTGAATGATTAGTATGTGAGACTTAAATTAACTTATTATTATGTTGTCTTCTGTGGAACTGAACTTCTCATAAATGATTTTATGTGGTCTTCTGTAGAACTGAACTTCTCATAAACGATTAACTTTACACCTGAAATACCGTAAAACTTAAAGGGTTAGTTCACCCAAAAATGAAAATTAAGTCATTAATTACTCACCCCCATGCTGTACCAACCCCGCAAGACCTTCGTTCATCTTCGGAACACAAATAAAGATATTTTTGATTAAATTTGAGAGCTGTATAACTACCACATTGGCTGCCTAACGGACTGGCTCTTGACGGCCCAGAAAGTCAATGAAGAAAATGTTTAAATATTCCATGTGACTACAGTGGCTCAACTATAAGTTTATCAAGCGAAAAAACAAACAAAAATAACGACTTTATTCGAATATACCTTTTCTTCCTTGTTGGCCTAAAACGAGACTTCCTTAGATTTCCACGACGCATGCGCGAGAATTGCGATCTCCTTAAGCCTAGTTCACACTACATGATTTTAAAATGTTGGGCTGAACTGTGCAGTTCACATTACATGACTTGCTCTCAGTGAAATCATGAGTGTTCAAGTTGTTTAGCTGTTCACACCACACAACACAACGTGATTGATCCACAACAGGAGGTAACCCAGATAGCAAACTGACATTGAATCAACGTGGAAACGACGTCTCTCATGACATTGAAACAACGTTGATTTTGCTCATCGAATTAACGTTGAACCAACGTCAGACGCGGCATTCTTCAAAGCTAAATGAAAATCGAAAATTGGTTTGCTTTCATAACGTTGAAACAACGCGTTGATTTCAAGTTGATTTTCCGTTAGTTTTGAAAGAATGACGCGCCTGACGTTGGTTCAACGTTAATTCGATGAGCAAAACAATGTCAGATCAACGTTGTTTCGATGTCATATTTCCACGTTGATTCAATGTCAGTCTGCTATCTGGGAACTCACTACACGAGTTAACAATGCACTGCATAGAGATACAACCACGATCGGATGATAAGAGCATATCATTTGTGACTCAATGAGAGCTGTTTCAGTACTATAGTACGGTCTAAATCCTGAAAATAATCAAACAAATAACGAGTTGACAACAACACGATTCTATCTGGTCTAGAAACCATGTTTTGTAACGAAAAACCACGCAATAAAACGAACCAGAAATGACGCGAAACTACAGAGAAGAACATAACACGCGAATATGGACGTCAGACAGAAACTAGTGCTGCACACTGATTGCTCGACGATCTGCTCTGAGAAAAAAAATGCAAAAATGAAAAAGTAAGATTTACCTGGTGTCCTCAACCCATGCGTTGCTATGATTGGCTGTACTCATGACATCACTGAGATTGAGTCGCGCGACTGCTCGAGATATCTAGCAGGCTAGATATTTTTCTGAGCTCGGTGACCTGTCTGCGAGGTGTCTGCGAGCTGTCTTTGATGCGTTGTTGGCTCTTTCACACTAACGGATTGGCGAGCGTTAATCGTCCGCTAATCGCCCGCGATTTGCACGCGATAACACCCTGACTTGTCGGCGACTCAACGATTTGCAAATCGGGCTTAAATCGGGCTTAAAATCACGTAGTGTGAACTAGGCTTTACACTTCTTCAGTTCAGTTCTCGCGCATGCGTCGTGGAAATCTCTTGAAGTCTCGTTTCTGGCCAACAAGGAAGAAAAGGAATAGTCGAATAAAGTCGTTATTTTTGTTTGTTTTTTCGCACAAAAGTATTCTCGTCGCTTGATAAACTTATAGTTGAGCCACTGTAGTCACATGGAATATTTAAACATTTTCTTCATTGACTTTCTGGGCCGTCAAGAGCCAGTCCGTTAGGCAGCCAATGTGGTAGTTATACAGCTCTCAAATTTAATCAAAAATATCTTCATTTGTGTTCCGAAGATGAACGAAGGTCTTACGGGGTTGGTACAGCATGGGGGTGAGTAATTAATGACTTAATTTTCATTTTTGGGTGAACTAACCCTTTAACAATGTCACTAGTGTCTTGTGTAGAGCTGATGAATGTGGCATAACTGATCATTATGTTCATGTTTATCAATGTGAAGCTGCTTTGCAACAATCAATCTGTATTGTGTAGAGCAGTATAAATAAAGCTGGATTGACCTATTATGACACAGTAGGTTTTAATCATTTTTAATAAGAGTGACATGCACACATGATGGTTCTATGAAGAACCTTTAACATTCATGTTCCATTGGACAAAAGGTTCTTTAGTGACACACTGTTATTTTTTAGAATGTTCTTTAGAAGGTTATTTTAAGAACGAATCATTGAAAGGTTCTTTGAAGAACCAAAATTAGTTATTCAATGGCATCGCTCTGAAAACCACCTTTTGCATTATTTTTAAGAGTGGTGCCAATATGATCTAATTTAATGATTTTATTATGATATTGTATTGATTGGAGTTGTCGCTATGGCTGAAAAACTCAAAAGTATTTATTATTTAAATACGTCAAAATAAGCTGGAATTTCTGAAAGACGTTATTTCCATTAAAAGGAAATCAGGAGGTTTTGAAAACCACACCACAAGAGCACTCAACAGATTAATAAAACCCAATGCATTGCAGTCTATTTATTGCTTAATGACATTGACTGTTTAAAAATCATACTAATAATAATAATAACATTCTTCGAGATTTTAACAAAGCCTGATTTTATGTTTTTCCCCCTCATCTCATTTTCGTCAAAATGTATTACAATTTAATTGAGTCCAAAATTGCATTAGTCAGAGAAAAAAAAAAAAAACTCCACAGGACGTGACGTCACGCAGTCCGTGAGGGACAGATCTTTAACGGCGGGTCCTTGTGGTAATTACAGAGTGTCGGCCAGGAAATCTAAATCATCCATCGACCTCAAATATGCCTTATCATATGAAACAGAGAAGTAGTAACTTTACATCGAACCGCTCATTCTAACATTGACGTAGATAAATGTGCGCTACTGTTATTAGCCGCACAAGACACTTCATTTCTTCCTGACAACAGCGGATACAACTTAAAACACTCCGTCATTTATGGCCATACAGATAAGAGTACATCATTCCATACTGTAAAAACTACTTTTATTTGTGTACACTCAAAATAACACTAAAACATTGCGCTTCAGTAAAATAAGGACGGCTTTCTGCCGTCTCGGTCTCTGTGAACTGAAGTGCGTCACATAAATGAACCAAAACTCAGCGTATATAGGCTACTGGCCTCACAGACAACTATATCCATCTATAGAAAGCTTGATATGTCTACTTTTAAACCAACCAATTCATGTAATTTCTCTCTAAGCATCATCCACTTCGTCTTAGCAGCCGACACTGACACAGAAAACACTAACGCCGCCTTCACACTGGCAGTTGAAATCAGCTCCGATGCGGCTGCGAAACGACCGGAAGTCATTCATTTCCTATGGAGATTCGCAGACCGCATGCGAATGGATCCGAAACGGGTCCGACCGAGTGCAGTGCGAAGAAAATCATGTCCGTTGGTCATCCGGATACGTTCAAAAATTCAAACTCTTGCGAAAAGCTACGGACGGTTCCTATCCGACAATTCCAGCGGAGGTTGAGCGTTGTTATGGTACTGATAAACAAACCTGAATTATTAACTTTTAATAAAATAAATATTGATTTTATAACGATAAGTTGTGATGTCATTTTTTATTTTCATGACTTTCTAACGTTTATAAGGGCAGTTAATACAATAAATTGAAGGTAGACATTGAACTATTGACCACTATATCACATTTTTTAGCCGACCTGACATGTCAAC
This sequence comes from Pimephales promelas, assembly GCF_016745375.1. Next base: position 8,003,053 of record NW_024121366.1, on the reverse strand, counting down.
GTCCTGAGCAACTTTCCTCACGCAGCATAACCCTCATCAGAGAGATCATACAGAACTGACAGAATCAAACTTTAATCTCTCCGCCATTTTTGTTCTACCCGCGTCCAACGCTTTTCACTGTGTAGTACGACGTCCGTTGGGAACGTATTGCGTATTACGGAGCTGATTTCAACTGCCAGTGTGAAGGCGGCGTAAGACTAAATGTCTCCTTTCTATTTTTTCCAACACATTCATAATCATTAGGCTACTTTTGCGGCGAGCTATACGAGTGCGCTTGAGCGAGGAATAGGTAGAAACTGATTAATATGGATTACTGAAACTTAAATACTTGTAATTCAGAATCAGTATAAGACTTATTGTATGATTACACATACGAGGATTGTGTATCGGTGACAGAAGCTTCCAGTGTACAACGATAAGAACGATAAAAAAAGTCAAATAATTTCATTAAAATTATAAATACACAATATACAATAGGGCTGGGTATTGACACAAATTTCACAATTCGATTTAGATTCACAAGCTTGCAATTCGATTCGATTCCGATTTGATTCAATATTGATTATTTTGGATATCAGTTACAATAAATGGCAATTTTTCTCAAGGAAATTAAATTTCTTAACTAATGCTGTAAACTATGGGAGTCTAGTTGTAGCCTATAGACTTCATTAGCCTAATATGAAGGCAATAATGAACTGTTTTGTATCTATACAAACACTTAAATTACACTTATTTATTTTTATAATAAGAAGATTATATGAAATTTAAACATTTAAATGGTGGCTGTCATAAAAACTTGCCAGATTTATTCAAATATGCATTCAATATTGAAGAACATTAAGATTATAATGCATATGTAATAAGCAAAATGCTCCTCTCTGGAGTTATTTTTTCTAGCTGACTAACGAGTTTATGTGGGTTTTCTGAGGTAAATATGACGATACATGCTATTTATGTTTTTGAATTTCTAAAGAAAATGGACGTAATTTGAAATTTGAGACTTTGTTTCATATCAATAGTAACAAAGGACAAAGATTATTGCGATTTTTTTGGATGTGTGCAGCCGCGATACAATGTCCCATTCATTCAAATGAAACAGGATGACTAATCAATTCTTGAGATTTAAGAATCGATATCGGTCCGTAAAAATGAGAATCGATTAATATCGAGAAATCGATATTTATTACCCAGCCCTAATATACAAAACAGAATATGCATGTACAGGTATAGTTAAAGACAATGCAAAGGAATGTGAATAAGAGGTATGGTTTGCCAAATAAATACGAGTCTAGTGTGTTGTATTCTATTGGTTTCGCGTGTCTGGTTGTTCTGTGGCGTCGACCAGCCGATCACTGTTCATGAAGAAGTGGCCTGGATGCGACCGCAGTGATTGGGCCAGCCCAGTTCTTGGAGAATGGGAAGAAAAGTACCGGTGATTCTCCGGACTATCCGCTGTAGTCTTCGAATTGGATTATAATACATTTTAAAACACTCCTAATCAGACTACAGTTACTTTTTTATTGATTAGCCTACATGTTATTCTCAAAATGGCAGTAAATTATTGATTACATGTCATTCTCACAATGGCAGTAAATTATTGATTACATATTATTCTGAAAATGGCAGTAAATTATTCATAATTTATTGATCGTCGTAAAAACATTGGGCACACTAGCAGTGGGCGGGATCACAGAGACCAAAACAAAAACAGAGATTTCAAGGTACAATAACAGGCAGATGTTTTTAGGAGAAACATGTTATGTTTCCTGCAATCATATGGCATTTTTATGCTTTAATACACTCCAACAAACTTACATAAAGCACCTTGAAGTGCACGGTACTCTCATGGTCACATGACATGCTTGTCATGACATATTTCATCTTTTTTAGTTTTATTTTGATTGTTTTTATTTTTCAATCATTTATTTTAATTTTACATTTGTATGATTTAAATATAGCTTTTCATTAAACTCACAACCCCACATGCAGTTCCTTCACAAACTATTATCAATATTTAATGCATTTTATGTTGTTGATAAATAATAGAACGAATTTTCTTTCTCTTGGTATTTTTTTATATCAATATGGTACAAGATAATACTATGTAAATCAATGAAATAAACAAGTTAGCAAAAGTAATATAAAAGTAGTCTGATTATATTACACTAAATATGCAATGGATTACATAGCTACAATTTCTGTCATATAATTTGGAATCAGTTACTGACTAAGTATAATCTACCAAGCACTGAAAATATAGGCTATACTACACCCATCAGGCATGTGATTGGCTAAGGACAAAAAATCTGGAAAATTTACAGAGAAATTAAGAAATTAATCCGGAAAAATCACATCCCTGACCCATATAAAAATATATTAAATGCTCATTATAATTTAGTATCCTACTCCCGACTTGTAGTTTAGCTTTAGTCAGGAGCAGCCCTACTTCCAACACATCTTAAATTCAAAAGGACATTTACATTTTTGAATCCGAATACATGTTGTCTTAAATCAAACAAATATCAATTTTCATTGGAGTCACTTTTTATTGGAGTCACGTTCACAGCAGAGGAAGCCGAGAACCAAGTCAAGGATATACACAAGTAGGAATCCTCAGTTCATTTCAAAACATTGTTTCTAAACCTCATTAGTAAACTTAAAGGTGCCATATGTAATAATTGAGGTAAAAATATCTGAAAAATGAGCTACACGCATCAAAAGAATGAGAAGAAACAAGTGCAATGATGTCATTAAAAAACTGACAAGTTATAGTGCTGCCGAGATATAAACCTAAATTAGCATGCTAAATTACTAGCCCCGGCCCGGCAGGTGTCGTAATACCAGTTCCGGCCATGGGAGGCGGTATGCGGACGGGCAACGATTCCACCAGCCAAACTGCAGTACACGAGTGAGTCGCGCTCGCGCCGGCTTGTGTGTGTACTTGAACCTGATGTCAGTCGTATGGAAATACGGTCCACTACTACATTTCAGTTCAGGGAAGAGTTTAAAAAATGATTGGTCGACATTATGCATGAGGAAAACATTTTGGTAAGTTGTAGCATACTGTATCTTTCACCAGTGTTCATGTTCTTTTTCCATTAGCTAGTAGAGATGATCGGTTCATGTGCGCTAGGGATCTGTGGTGTAACACGTACAAGCGCCAAAACGGTATTTATTCTTTGAATTGCGTAATAAAATTGACAGAATCTGAGAGCTTAACTAACCTGCTTGCTAAGTGTCAATTGCGTGTGTCTCACGGCGCTAGCTTGATCAACATCAGCGAATGCTGTCTGTCAAATTAATTCACTAACAATAAAAGTGTAATATGAACAAAACGAATACCATAAACTTCAAATAATTGCCCAGGCTTTTATTTTCCCATATTGTCGAAATGCACCAGCTTGTTTTTGAGACAGGCGTCTATGAGTCGGTCTTCATCATTTAGTGTTGAGATGTTGTTCATTGAGTCTCTGATCTCTAAAAATCTCCAAATGCTCCACGTGAAACTGCGGTCTTCCAACCTTTTACTATCATGTCAAATGATTTGAATAACATGCACGATGGTAGGAGCACAAGTCATTTTCTGGAGGTATACTGCCCCCATCTGTTATGGAATATGGAGTAGGATTTGATTTATTATCAGTGTTGGGAGTAACGCATTACAAAAGTAATACATTACAGTAACATATTACTTTTTGCTGTAACGCAGTAGTGTAAGGCATTACTAATCAATTTTCAGTAATATTTTACTCGTTACATGTTCAGTGAGGCTTGTATTACATTTGTATTACAGTGAGGCTTGACTTTTAGTTTTAATTGTAAAAAAAAATAAAAATACAGCAAGATCGTGAGAATGGAAAATGCAAGTAGGCTAAGTTACCTGTTCGTGGTAAGTCAATAGCCACGTGTGTGTCCAAGTTTGTAAATAAAGGCTGATATGTCTGTATAGCGATTTATTTTCTACAGGAGTGCGGTGAGGCATGATTTCGGCCTCTGTGCTCGCGCTGGCCAGTGGAAAAGCGCCTAATGGGTGAGCATGGCATGAAGAAGACCATATTCGTGAGATGGACGTATGCACATTAGGCTATTCGTTCTGTGTTTTCTTTCTAAACAGTTAGGCTGTGTATATACGTGGTATCTGTCATGTTTTCCTCACGCAATCATGTTTTTGATGCGGTGGTGACGTGTTCATGTAGTAAGGGTGGCGATAATAAAGCACCTAAAAGCTGAAAAAGCAAAGATTATGAATATGTCAAATATGCCTATAGCAAGGAGACTTGAATTGTTTAGTAATAAAGATGAAGTTGACGATGCTGACTCGCGATCTTTGCAGTAAGCTAGTGAATGCGAAATGCACATTTCATTTTATAAGCAGAGAGCTTATTTACAAGTAGACATTTCAGTATAGATATATTTTTCAGGTCTGTGGAGTAGGCTATACTTATACGCTGAGTTTCGGTATAGCCTATTGGCTATTTATGAGACGCGCACCAGCACGCCCCCGCGCCTTATCTAATAGGCTATTGTTGTCTGCTTTTACTTCTTAAAGGCAACAGACTATGTGAAAGTTTTAAAGCAGTCTTTTATTGCCAGTTCAGAGCGGTTGTGTCTGTAAATTTGTTTTTTCCTCATAAATGCGAACACGAAAACTAAAATAAAATGAATATTTTAAGTTCTATGGAGACTGGAGAACCAACCCTTCCTCATCCGATTTGCGCAGTGTAATTAACAGAATTACAAAAAATATATTTTGCCTCCTATTTTTTTGTCACGCATGAATGTAGTTACAGCCACAAAGTTAAGTTCTACTTCTGTAGTTATTTTGGTGAAAGTAACTTTAAAAGTAATACATGAGTAATGTAACGCATTACAATTCTGAGACAGTAATATTGTAAGGTAATGAATTACTTTTAAATAACAGTAACAAGTAATACCTAATGTATTACAGTTTGGAAGTAACTTGCACAACACTGTTTATTATGTCAGATGGCACCTTTAAAAAAAAAAAAAAAAAAAAAAAAAAAAAACACCAGCCCGAAATTTAAAGCCAAACACACTGAACAATCTGTGACACGCCTTCTTTTTAGGCAAATTCCCCAACATAATGGGAGGAAGGTACATATTGGGATAATAGAAATCCAGATTTGTTCGGTCCATTTCCGAAACCAGCCAGTGATCTCAGGCTCTGAAGTAGACCACATGTCCTACTAAACTAAATAGGCCTACATTTTAAATAACTGCCCAAAAGCAAAATATATCTACGTTTGCACAAAGGAACAGTAGTAAACAGTCTGGTGGGTGTTTTTAGAAAGATGAATATTTGCTGAAATACACTATTAGCTGAACCAGCACACTGACTGACCGTCGCTACATGCAGGCAAAGTTACGTTTATTTTAAGAAAAAAAACAAAAAAACATTGACTCAGTTTGGATCTGCAGAAAGTTTCTTGCTTCTTGACAATGGAGTAGATTTTCCTATGCAAATTTCACTATTTTCTTTTAATTTCAACATAACCTGATACAAAGCTTGTGCTTTCAGGTGCAGCGTCAATTTGTTTGATGGACATAAGGTAACTAACCCTTGAAGAGGATTTAAGAAATCTCTGTTATTTGGCCTCATTAAAGATATTTTAATTGACCTACCCCAGATAGCAAACTGACATCGAAACAACGTTGATCGGACATTGTTTTGCTCATCGAATTAACGTTGAACCAACGTCAGACGCGTCATTCTTTCAAAACTAACGGAAAATCAACTTGAAATCAACGCGTTGTTTCAACGTTATGAAAGCAAACCAATATTCGATTTTCATTTAGCTTTGAAGAATGCCGCGTCTGACGTTGGTTCAACGTTAATTCGATGAGCAAAATCAACGTTGTTTCAATGTCATGAGAGACGTCGTTTCCACGTTGATTCAATGTCAGTTTGCTGTCTGGGACTGTATGAAGACACTAGGCAAACTTAAGTTAAATCAAGGATAAGAGATGCAGAATTAATCAAATATAAGACCATAAAATCAGACTTGTACATGATTACTTGAGAAATTGAGAATCATGATAAGTTTAAAATAGGAATCATGTTCACTGTTCTGAACAGACAACTAAACAAAATCTATTTAAAAAATACTTAATTAATGGTTGTTGTTTTTTTCATCAGTTGGAATGAATGACTCGCTCATAACCTCGTTCAAGTCTTCATTTGTTTCATTACTGGATGAATCAGCGTTTTTGAAGAATGAATGATTCAATGACAATTTATTAACAGTCTCTCATCGCCACCTACTGGTGTAACGATGCAATTGATGCAATCTTTATCAGAAACCTGAAGTTACTTTCAAAAGGTGATTCCCTCCATTTTGATCGCTACTGTAGCTAATAGGGCTGTAACGGTACATGTATTCGTATTGAACCGTTTCGGTTTGAGGCTTCCGGTTCGGTACGCATACAAACCGAACGATTCCTTGGACCATTTTTCCTGCCGACAAAACTCGCGCAGGCGCGGCTACCACAACGTTGCTCAATATCAAATGGCAAGCCTAATGAAAGCTGAACGAAACCGCGCTACTCATTATGTGCTTCACGGATCGTTTATCAGTTCGGACCAGCAACATCTGTGCAGCGCAAGCAGATCTCAATCAAGCGACACTGTTACTACACAGTGCTAAGAGATCCAGTAAAGAAATCATTTGAATTCGCCACTGAAGTAAGAACATCGCTGCGAGATCTAGTGAGAAGCATTCACGTTTCCCTGTTATTAACTGTAGATCTCAAAACGTAGGAAAACTCATACTTAAAGATATTTTTTTCTTTTGACAAATAGTAAATTTCTGTGGCATTTCTTTCTATCTACTGTACCGAAAACATACCGATCCGTGACTTTAGGCCTGGGCAAAAAAATCGATTAAATTCATTCGAATTTTTTGTTAGGGGCGATATTTAAAAAATAAGTAAATCGAGTTTTTGTGTAATGTCACATTTTTGGCACCCCGGAGTTTCCATAGCGTTAGTTTCACTCACGTAGCAGTATGGTAAGCGACAACAACAATGTCATAGCACACCCGAAACGGCAACAGCATACAGCAAGCGACAACATGGCTACTGGTGAGAGTGGGAAGTTTGTTCCTTAGCGTAGTGAACTAGAGATTATTCTGCCCAAGTAGGTCGGGCCAATATTTCTGTCACTATCCTTGGGTCAGGACGGGCCCTTGAGAGACATGCACTGCCAACGCAATAGAGTGCGGCACGGGACTAGATCTGATGGCCGTGCGCGGGGCGGGCGGTAATGCATTCACTCTGTGTGTGCGGTTTGCTGGAGAATAAAAGGATTCATGGGACTCCCGCAAACTAGAAATATCTATGTTGTTAAAAACATATAAAAAGTAATAGATTTGTATTCATCTGTTGCAGAAAAGCATCAAGAACAACTAAAACAAAATAGGAACGATTTACAGGCAAGAGTTTCTATTTATAACATGTTTGCAGTGTTGAGCGATGTTCTTGAACGCAATGCCCAATCAGAAACTTTTAAGATAGACTCCCCTCACCGCTCAAAACATACTTTTTGTTCAGTGCTGAATTCTGTTTGCTGGAAAATCCTCGAATTATAACAATTTTCCTTAAATCGAATTAAAAAGAATAAATCGGAGATTTTATTTTTAGGCCATATCGCCCAGCCCTACGCGACTTTAAAACCGAGGTACGTACCGAACCATGATTTTTAGGGATGCACCGAAATGAAAATTCATGGCCGAAACCGAAAACCGAAAAAGAGGAAACCAAGGCCGAAAACCGAAAACCGAAACACCGAAAGAAATTATGCCAATTATCAGTATCATTGCATTTATGGCTATGACTGTGTACAAACGTTACTAAAATCAAGGCATTGCAATTGCATAAATTAATATAAAATTTTCAAAGAATAAATCAATTACAAATTATGCAAATATTTATTTAGCACAATGCACAGTATAAAATAAAATTCAAACTAAAATGTTTTTGACCCCACTCATGTGTACATTAAATAATAATCTAATGGCCTGCAGAAAGGTTTTAAAATTAAATGTTCTCTCATAAAAACAAAGCCGAGTGCGAACTTCTTCTCATCACACCAGCACCCTTTGCACGTCTAAATTAGTTTCTTACATTTAAAAAATTTAGCATACAATAGCATAAAAAGCCTTTTTAAATGAACAAAGGTCCATGATTAATACAAATGTACATGAAACTTAACGAAACATGTTTAGTGAATGTAGAAAATATTTAAGAGAGCATTAATTTAGTTCTATACATATGTTCCCATATATATTTTTTCGTAATGTCACACAAGTAATAATCTCAGGGTTTACTGGGTTTACATGATTATTTTTGTATTTGTGGTGGTATACTAAAAAATAAACATTGTCATGTGTTTATCTTTCTTCTTCTCACCGATTCCTAATGGTTAGAGGACAGTTACTTGAGTCGTCCCCTGTCGTTTCAAGGAATAGTACAACGGAGAGCGGGTCCAGTATAAACGCCTCGACCGTTTGGAGCGGTGCGCGCGCTGTCTGAGGAGACTCGCGCATACTTTCGCCTGCCTCCGCAGCGCGAGTCTCCACAGTTTATACTTGACCCGCTCGCATCCGGAGTCGTTGTCATGGCGGCGCGCATTGTTTAGAGCAGATATAGGTGGATAAACAAGGCTTCCGTCTCCTCGCGGGTTCAGATTCACTGAAATACGTCCGCACCGCAAACATGTTGCTTCAGACAAGCACGTGCAGGTCGCGGTTTCTGTTTGCGTCATCACAACATTTCGGCCGTATTGTTTCGGTGATAAAAGTCTTTCGGCCGAAAACCGAAAATGCACTTTTGGGCCATTTTCGGCCGAAAATTTTCGGTGGCCGAATATTCGGTGCATCCCTAATGATTTTTGTGTACCGTTACACCCCTAATAGCCAATGATTAATTCCCAAAATGTAAACCGTAATCCCAGACTTTATAATAATATAAGCATTTTAACACACAAATGTGTGGTTGAAAAGACTGTAGAGAAGAGGTTTCATAACTACGCGACAACTGCCCCCTCCAGATCAGATCTGAATGTTCGCTGTGATCGCACCAGTCAAAGATTTATTAGTCCCAGCCAAATCGTTGACGTTTAGGAAAGAGATCGTGTGGGGGTTTGAATCGAGATTGCAAACTTTTAACAATTAATCGGGCATCTCTAGTTTGCAAATCCAAATAATCAAATGAGAAGTACCTTAAATTCCTAAACTAACAAATGACCTAAAAATGTGCATTACCACTAGAGCCAGACCGATATTATCGGCCGATATTAGGCATTTTCCAAACTATCGGTATCGGCAGTTGAACCATGTCATGGGTGTTGGAGTTGTATAGTTTGTCCACCAGAGGGCACTCTACACCTTTCATGTTGGCAACACTCGTTGAGTTGGTCACGGTACATACATTGCTTGAATAACAATTTAAAGAACATCCCCATCAGTTCTCTTAACTCAAATAAGCATGACAAAATTTGTGACTATCATGTCCAGTTTAAAAAAATAAATAAATAAAATATCGGCCGATATCTATCGGAATATCGGATTTTAAAACCCCAAAATATTTGTGTCGGTAACGGCCTTCAAAATCCTTTATCGGTCGGGCTCTAATTACCACATTAATATTTAATAGTCATACCAGTACCTCCTAAATCCAAGTGTGGTCTCGCCAGGTCGGAGTAAAGGGTGTGGTGAGTCGTTGGTGAAAGGTCTGCCTGTCGGGGAGGGGGGTTACAGGCGCGTTCTGTCGTACCATTGTGTAGCTCTCGGCACAGCTGTCCCGTCTCCCTGAACCAGGACTAACGCTCAAACTCAAGTACACTGCTCTGGGTCAAGTCGAACACCACTGAAACCTCTACTTGCCGACCCACATCCAAATCCATTAGCGGAGTCAGTTTCTCTTTAAAGATTTGTCCCCCGATAAACTGAACCTGAACTCACCAGAATCTACACAGTACTAGCATTTCACCCAATAAATATGACCTGAGCAGGGCCAGATACTAGTGTCCATATTTGCTCCATCTGTTTCTTTTTATATGGTAAAGTTGGAGAGTACAAACACAACAGTCCTGCGGAGGAAGCCGCTCTCTGAGGCAAACACACACACACACACACACACACACACAGGACAAAGGCAGTTGGCCTGAGATAGGAGCTCAGACTGGGTGCAAGAGAAACGCTTAACAATTCCAAACAGGGCAGCAGGAAACACAAGACTGCACGGCACAACCAAGAGCCTTCCTGTCACGCAAACACACAACAGAAGAGCGCACACACACACACACACACACCTTAAGAGACTTCTGCCACGAGAACATCCAACAATCCGTCAAAACACCACATTTGAAACTCACGGGCACGTCTCGAAGCGTGATTCAATAGCACAATTTGTCCCCACAATGACAAAGTGCTTTATTAATGGCCGGTTCTGTGAGGATCCAGCGTGAACTCTTGGTCTGAGGGTGAACTGGGTTGTGAGTTATGGGGAAAGTTTTGGTGTGGTGTGGTCCCGAAACATTCGTAACTGAGCTTATCTGGCCGGTTGATAAAGAGTAGCGCATCGATAATCAAGGAGAATAAAGGAGTGCGATCACTTGAGCATGAAGACCAAACCAAGAACGTCACGCCTGACATCTCAAGCCCGTCACCTCTACGCAGTCTTCAACGCCCAGGACTTAAACGTTCATATTGTCATTGACAAGAATAGAACATGCTTTCAACTGATCCATACAGTTAAACAGCATTCCAGAACGCCTCTTCTTTCATAATCCAAACTTGCAGATAAAGAGATTTCTAAAGACCTGTCGCCCGTGTTCATCAATAGAGGACAAACAGAAGTGCCTTCGAAAACATGAAGCTGCGGGCACAACATTACCATGACGTCTGAGAAGAGGGTTTAAGATTACTATTAGGATAACGAATCCAAAAATGAGCTGAGTCACCTTTGAAAAACACACTTTGTGACAAACGAAAACGAAATGGATGGATGGGTTTCCAGAACTTCACCGGTAGTGATTGATTAACTAATAAAGACATATATTCCCCAATAGGGTTGGGTATCGTTTGAATTTGAACGATTCTGATTCCGATTCCTTGTTTCGATTCCGGTTCCTAACGATTCTCAATTCCGATTCTTTTAAGAGGCAGGGTCAAAAAAGTTTAGCTAACCTTGCTAACCAACGGCCTTTCTGAAGGAAATACTCCTTCTGTAAAAATACTCCTTTTGTCACAAATTTTGCATTTTGCCGAGATTTCGTTATTTTTAGAAAAGTGAAGCCACACTTTGGATCGCCGACGTAATCTACTCATGTTCGACTCGCATGATTATGCCAACACTTCCGGTAGACGCTTCTTCGTTGGTGTTGTTCAGCGGTTTCTTCTTCCGCTCGGCGGACTGTGAATATCGAAACTAGGAATCGAAATTTTAACTTTTGAACGATTCCGGGAAAAACGAAAAGTTAGTCTCGGTTCCAATCGATGCTCGATTCCCAACCCTATTCCCCAATACCATGCATACCTCTAATCCTTTTAACAAGTAATACATCGAAAATATTCATCCAAAAATGAAATGTGAATTTCAGGTTTTTGCTGGAAACCAAAACGGTGAGATTTAATTAGCTCTGCTTCTGTGTAGGGCTGTGAAACGATTAATCGCATCCAAAATAAAAGTTTGTGTTTACATAATGTGTGTGTAGTGTGTATAATTGTTATAAAAATACACACACATGCATATATATATTTAAGAAAAATGTGCATGTAAATTCTTTATATACCGATACTTCAACCGATACAAAATAAGTCAGCGTATATTCATACTCATGAATAAATGAATATTCATACATAAATATAAAGATTTGATATATTAATAACACATTTTTCTTAAATGTATACATGTGTGTGTATTTATATATACAAAATAATTATACACACTACACACACATTATTAAAACACAAACTTTTATTTTGGATGCGATTAATCGTGATTAATCGTAACGGCCCTACTTCTGCGTTGAACTTCCAACAGGCAATCGGGACGCACCAAAAATGATACAAGAGCAGCAATATGTAAAATAACCTAACCATAACTTTATTAACACTGGATTCATTCAGAACAGTTCAGTTCAGTTACCCAATTGCCCAAAATCACCAAAACCTTATCTCAGTGAATCACTGCATGATCTGACCAATGCATTTATGGCTTTTTTTTAAACGTTTGTGGAGACTGCACTCGATGTGAGTCATTTCAAAACAATTTAGTATTTTAGGGTTGTGAAACAATTAATCACGATTAATCGCATTCAATATATATATGTGTGTGTGGTGTGTATAATTATTATATATATATGAAGAGTTCAGATGCAAAAGCCTCTAAATGTGATTTGAAATTTTCTTCTTTAATGATGATTTTTATCAAACTTGTATATTTAAGTTCAGTAATTTCACTTAAATGGCAATGATAATTACCTATTAATTGTTATTTAAGTGAAATTAATGAAATAAAATATACAAGTTTGATAAAAATCATCAGTAAAGAAGAAAATTTCAAATGGCATTTAGAGGCTTTTGCATCTGAACTCTTCATATATATATATATAAACACACACATGCATGTATATATTTAAGAAATATGTTCATGTAAATATATATTTATACAATATATATATATATATGAAAATGTATACATTAATAACACATTTTTCTTAAATATATACATGCACATGTGTGAATTTTTATATACAAAATAATTACACACACCTATATTATGTAAACACAAGCTTTTATTTATCCAGCCCGAAGCATAACCAACAAAACTGAAATTCTCTAATTGTGTGTTTGGGACAGGGCTTTTAACGGTGAGACTTTTGTTGTTGCAATCAGGCTCTCAGGAAATATATCAAAACTCGGATTTAGATTTATCGGCCAATTTAACGGTTATCGGCCAAGAATCATATCGGTATATTCTCTAAAGCCATGAAGCCATACAAAAAACAAAAGCAAACTGTTTTAGGATGTTCGGACTTCTTCAGAGCTGGAAGTCACACTTTTTGTTTAAACATTCCCAGGTTCTCCATGAGCGTAGGAACCCCGCTCGATCTCAATACGTTCTCCACACTTAAAGCAACACGTTTCCTGTGAGGATGAAAGCTCTCACCGAGACGTATGCTTCATAACACACAAATACGCTCCAAAATCCACACCTAAACATGGATGACTTCAACAAACAAGTGATCGGTTTATTACACCCTTCCACACAGTGGCCAAACTGAACATCGGCTTTAAGAAGTCACACATGACTTCAGACGCGCGATTACACCACGGCGCGGCTCGTTGAGTGTTTTTTTCTCGTGCGTTTAGTGTGTCTGGTGCATCCGGAGCAGAGCGCAGCTGTGTGTAAGACATCCCGCCGCAGGAAAGCAGCAGCACAGATGGGCCTGCCCTACGATCAGACCCCAAACCAGCAGCACTACCGTTAGATCTGAGACACACACGGCTCGAAATAAGACGTAACGTGTACCAGTCAAAACCCCTGTCATTTTCCACCAAGAACACTAAAAATAGACTGTTGAATGAGCAAAATGAAAGCGTTGGCAGTGCAGGTTTGTGCAATTCAGGCAGTCATTATGTTTGGTTGAATACGCTTTGATAAATGTGGCACCAACCACATTAAAAGGAAATAGTGTTAGCTAATGGCTCTGGGGACCAAAAATGTGGTAATGAAACATGCAAATACCACACCAAGTAGCCTTTTCTCAACACATAATGCCGAGCACTGATTTACCAATCCGACCAATCTGGAGTCAAGCGCCCAGAAACAAGGCGCAACTTACTTTCGCCCTCGATTTTATCCGTTCCTCTGGTCCAGATGATCTGTCTGGTCTCGAGCTTGACTTGAAACGTCCTCCTCTCGGGTCTCTGAGACTTTTTGGAGTAAAAGAGCGTGAGCACGGTGCCCAGCTCGAGGTCCCGGTAGAGATTGTTCACCTCGGTGTCGCTCAGCGTCCAGGGGACAGGTCCATTGGAGGAGAAGCCCGCGGTCGCAGCCATTTCCCCTGTTTGTTCTTCAGTTCCTTTCAGAATAACTCACAGCCTCCCGGGCCTGAGGAGGACACCCTGGAAAACCAGGAAGAAAAACGTGCATCACGGAACAACATTACGGCACAGCAGCGGCAGGAATCCACGCACTATATACGTTGGTTATGAAAACACACACACACACACACAGGCAGGGGCCTGCTTTGAATTTACAGGTCCATCCAAGTTGGACTTATTGGCGTTTATATAGACAAACATGAAAATGGTGAGCAGCTAAATTGATAAATTAGTGCATAAAACTGCATCTGTTAGTATAATTATTCATTTATTATTATTATAACGTTACATGAATGTTCAGCAAATCATTATCCCTCATCCCTAGTATGTTTAAATAGATTAGATTGAGTTGATCTAATCCAATACAATTCAGTTAGCCTAAATAAAATATCTGTAATGCTGATAATGCGTCCAATGCAAACAAACAAAAACACTGATCCTCTATTATTAATACTATGAAAAACGTACATTCTTAAATTGTTTACATATAGAAACCAGACGATTTAAAGACCTGAGGATCTATATTCCGACGATGATGGAGGTAATAATAATAATAATAAAACACAGGTTTGTTTTGTCTCACCGTGTGTGAATGCAGCTGGCTCTCTCCGGCGCTCAAGAAAAGCAGAATCACAACAGCGAGTGTGTGTGCAATCTCAGCGGCGCGCATGACGTCCGGGCTCGCGATCAGACGCGGGTTTGGCGGATCCTCGCGGTGTGTGTGATCGAGCCTCGCGAGTGTGTGTGAGAGATGATCTGCTCTCCGCCATGAGAGAGCGGTGTGTGTGAGAGACTGGGAGCCCTTCCCCCATCAGCCGATCCCTACAGCAGCAGCGGCACACCGAGAGAGCACGGCCTCTTAAAGACACAGCGCGCACTTTCCCCGCCGACAGCGCACTGCATACTACTCTCAGAGTAAAACAGACCGTGTACACTAGCATACTACAATACCGCACTTGCGCTTTCTGTGTGTGTATAACTACTAAGCACAGCATTTTCAGTATGAATACCGGATACCCCGTTGACTTAGACAATGTTTGGAAATACAATACTAGCATAAACAGAGTAAATCAAGTCAACCTTTATTTATATAACGTTAGCACTTTTAATATTTAACAGTACACTACTGGCTACTATTAAGTGTAAAATATGTATGTGACAGCAGACAGGTAGCCTATGGCTATGTTTTGAATCAAAAACTACTTATCCTAAAGTGTGTAAAACAGATATTGTGGTCTATGGATGTGTGTATCCTAAGCTAAGCAAAGTATTTTCAGCATGAATACTCTTAGACAATGTTTGGAAATACAATACTAGCAGAATGGCTGTCCTGAATGAAATTACACTTATCTTAAAGTGTGTAAAACAGACAGCATTGTGGCTGTTCAGAAAATCATACTAGGCTACACATACGCTTTCTTTAGCTATAAGTATCTGAATTTTCAGTATGAACCTGATTAACCGTTGAACCAGACAATGTTTGGAAATACAATACTAGCATAATGCTTACTATAAACTGCACAGTATACACTATGTACTGTCTATTTGTGCAAAATATATGCGACAGTGTTCAGGCTATGTCCAGAATCAAATTCTAGTTGCTTACTCTTAAATATGTACTGCATAATATTGTACAATATAAATATGAAATAGTATGCATCCTGGCTGTTTAGAATAGCGTACTATGGAAACACCACATTTACGCTTCCTGCAATATGGACAAGATTTGGATTTTTGGAAGTATTGCGGAGGCATTTATTTTGAGAAAGTAATTGCTTCCCAGCTGCTAAACGGGTATGTTCTGAATTTGTGTAGTGTGAATGTAATTTGGACGTACTACATCCGCCATGTTGTCATTATCACGTGACCTGCAGCGTTGCTTCACTACCACTCACAAAATCCTCTCTCGTGATTGTATGCACACTTCTGTATCTCACCAGAAGAAGCAGGTCATCCAGGTACTTTTTTGAGTGCTGTGAATTCAGACATACTTCTTTTGTCACATTTTTTCACCTAAGTAGGGAAGTATGCGATTTTGGATGTTTTGGGCATGCAATACAAGCATACTGTTCACTATATGCTGCACAGTATGCACTGTGTAATGCCAACTATTTTGTGTATAAAGGATGTGAAACAGACAGTATGCAGTCTATGTTCAGAAGGGAATACTATTGCACTGGTCAGCATGTACTGTGTCAAGCCTTCTTTTTCTGACATGAATCTATGTAGTATGTCTTTATACAGAGAGGAATGCATACTTTACAAGAACACTATATCAAATAAAACTATGCATTATAGAACGAGAAATGTTTTAAATAGAAGTATACTGTTGTCACACAAACATTACATATTGGCTAATTAAGATATTTAGCATTTTTATATTCTTTTTTTATTTTATTGTTATTGTCTGATCAAGACTAATGAGTCAGAATACAAGAGTCGCAGCAATCTCTACTTATTTCCATATTAAACGAGGGTTTGAAATGAAACGAGCGAGGCTTTTTTTGATGGATGTCATCAAGAGGCTTTAATACGCTGACTTTTGTGAGGAAACTTTACGAACTGACACCTTGTCCACTAAACTTCAATGTATTTACCATTAAACATTCATTCTGAGGAAG
This sequence comes from Pimephales promelas, assembly GCF_016745375.1. The sequence continues at coordinate 7,986,303 of NW_024121366.1, read as the reverse complement.
CTGTATTTGGAAGTTATACGAAACTTCATTGGGCATTAAGTGTCATTGATATTTTATTTCAAATTTAATAATAAATTGGTCAATCCTGTTGTTTGGTGGATTTTGGACTGAACAGGTTTTTATGTATTTATTTATTTTTAATTAAGATCAGAAAACACTCTGATAATCACTAAACATTTTGATAATCTGGTGTATTTCTGATATTTATGTTTCGGCTAGTGGAGTTTCTGAATGGCCGGTATCTTGAACATTTAGAAGCGAATTGGCTGGCGAGTGAAAATTTTCATTTTAAACCCAAGTGAAATTGGTTATTAGTTCGACTCGGCCAATAGATTTCTGATCCTGAAACTCTTAAAACCATAACCTATTTTTTTCTTAGTTTTCTCACAGAGCACAATGTTCTGCAAATCAGCTCAGTATAATGTCACAGTAGACGCATGCAATTGCACAATGCCCACATAGGAAGAGGTTATAAACCAAAGCCGCAGATGCAGATCGCTGCATTCACACATACAGAGCAAGAGCACGGAGGATGTGACCTGAAAACCTTTATTACAGGTTTATAAGGCTAAATAAATGAAGGTTTCAACAAGAAAATCCCTCCTGAATACTTAAAAAAATCTATTCTTCATGCTTCATATTTCTCAAATACTGTCAGTAAAAACTAACCAATGGCATATATATGCACAGACTTGAAAATCAATCTTGGTTTATCTTATCTTAATATAAGGGCTAATGTATGATTACACAACCTTCACAAAATTACTGTAAACTGTTGATGTCTTTCTACACTGATACGAAGCAAAACCAACATTCAAGCTTACAAGGTATAAGAAAAATGAGGATTTGTTTCATGGTGTGCTTAATCGTACGAGTAACGTTTTACAAAAAGGCCTGAAATAGCCAGGATTTGTGTTTTTTTTTCTCTTATTTTTTTTTTAAAACATCAGTCCTAAAGACTGAGACAAATCAGACACAATAATTTTTTTATGTTTAACAAATAATGTTTAAACACATTCTGGGAACTATGGTCCCAACCCCAAAAGAAGGAAAGAAGGGACTCGGTTACCATGACTACGATCATATAAGTTGGTTTTATTGCTGTTAAAAATGTGGTCACGTGGAAAAAGCAGAGGTCATAGAAAAGACGAATATGGACGAACTGATCTGTAAAAGAACCAACCCAGCATCTCAGAACACTGTGAATTATTTACTGTCTTGTGTACTATTATATCTTTGCCACTATGTATTTTAGGATAGTAAAACACCTGTATCATGTCACCTATCTAATTAATCCTCATTTTATGACTCACACTTTAGTGTACATCACCTTCTCGTAGAATGCAGTGTATGTTTGTGATATCGATCTGAGTATAAATGGACACAGACAGCAAGGCCTATGTCTAACCACACCTGAGACAGAGCCATTTCCCAATTGGAAATTCACCTTTTCTTATTGGCCAAGCCAACCCTGAGAGGTGGGACCTTTCTCAGGCTTTAAATGGCCTCTACACAAGCCCTTCCCTCTCTTGGCCTTCTCGGTACGTTCTGAGACTGAGTCAACTGAGTCAAACCAACCACGCAAGTTCATCACCAGTCACCAATTCATCAGTAAACACCAAAGAAATCGATTAAGACTCATGGGACAATTAAAATCCTTCTTCAGGAACTTCACGAAATGTTTCACTGCAAAGGCCAACGCAAGTATACATTTAATGAGTTGTTCTGAAAATGATAAGCTGATGGGGTTTTTTTTTTATAGACAAATGGATCTTTCCAACAAAGTTTTGACTACAGGTTCTTAGTAGTACTGTACAGTAAGAAAGACATTTCCCTTCTCCAGAAATGTAAAACCGTCTCCAGACGTTACGCCGGAAGTGATCTCTCGCGCGTCTACGTCACGCATTGTTTACACGGAGATTTCGGAAGTTTTACCTAGGTAAAACTTCCGAAATCTCCGTGTAAACAATGCGTGACGTAGACGCGCGAGAGATCACTTCCGGCGTAACCCCAGACAGCAAACTGACATTGAATCAACGTGGAAACGATGTCTCTCATGACATCGAAACCACGTTGATCTGGCATTGTTTTGCTCGTCGAATTAATGCTGAACCAACATCAGACGCGCCATTCTTCAAAGCTAAATGAAAATTGGTAATTGGTTTGCAGTTGGTTTGCTTTCCTAACGTTGAAACAACGTTGATTTCATGTTGACTTTCCGTTAGTTTTGAAGAATGACGCGTCTGACGTTGGTTCAACGTTAATTCGATGAGCAAAACAATGCCAGATCAACGTTGTTTCGATGTCATTTTCCCATGTTGATTCAATGTCAGTTTGCTATCTGGGACGTCTGGAGACGGTTCAGTTCGGTTCAGTTGGACATCTGATTCAGATCAGTTCGACGGCTGTTTACACGAGGTAAAAACTATATAAATACTGTTCGTTTTCTCACACAAACCGCTCGTTTCTTGTCTTAGGCCATCAGTGTGTACTTACATTCATGAGTCATTAAATCATGTTTAATTTGGACTTCTCTGTGCATGCTCTTTGACGTGGACCCCCTAAACCTGCATTATATGACTGACAGACAAGAACGGTTTGACCGAAAAATGTCAAAATACTGTGGAAACAAAGACACCTTCATCTTGGATGCCCTTGAGAAACATATCAAAAATTAATTTCAAAGTGAACTATCCCTTTAATAAACTTTGAGCCACTGTAGTCACTTGGACTATTTTAACGATGTCTTTAAAGGGATGTCTTTAAAGATGTCTTAATTGCAATTTCACTTTTTTCATTTTAAAAGTGTGTCATGTTGCTGATGGTGCATGAACATTATCTGTAAAGTTGCAGTGCTGAAAGTTCAATGTAAGCAGAGATATCGTCTTTTTAAAATCAGGTATATTGCCTACAAAAAACGACTGGATTGGGACTACAGCTGGGTTTTAGACGTCACTAACCCAAACATTTGCATCAACCCCTCTCTCCGGAATATGCAAAAAAGGGCATGGCCATATTTCTGCGGCTCGTCGAGTGTGTTGTTCACCAGCTGTCAGGTCTTCTGTGTTCGAGCTTCTCACGGATGCTGTACTTCGTCAACAATGGATATAATTTATGTTTGATTATGTTCCTGAAAATGACGATCGTAATCTAGCTCTCTGTGCTGCGCATTTTACGGAAGACAGTTTCCAGAATCTCCAACACCGGATTCAACAAGAAACTGTTACTAAAAAGCAGTTGCAACTTTAAAACCAGAGGCAGCAGTTGTTGGGCCACAACCTGTAAGTAGGCTAAGACTTAATCATTTTAAATGTATTTGCATGTATAATTCCAGACGTAGCCTTGTGTTTTATTTTTTTCAAATGCCAGCGCTGGCTTTATAGCCACTATAGGCTACTAGTTATGCTATTGTGTGTCTACGACAAACGCGTACAAACATTATGGACCTGAATTTTGTATAAGTACTAATGTTGTAAATGTATTTTTCATGTGTATATATATACTTTATGACGTTATTTTCGATTTGGTCAAGAACATCAATCAATGCCAACACTGTTTGTGTATATAACGTTAGTAGCCAGTCAGTTCAATGCTTTTGTGTAAAACGTGTATAAAGTAAAAAAAAAATATAGGCAAATTACCATTCAGAAACGTTTTGTAAGAGCCGTCTTTAGGGAGGTTCTGCATGCCTCTCTTCATCGCCGCTTTCTCAGTCTGATTCTGCCTCAAACTGATACTGCAGTTCGACACCATTATTTACTTCTGGACCGGAGGACATGCACGTTTCGCCCATAAAGGTAATGGGCGTTAACCTTCCGGACAACGTGAGCTAAAGTTTAGCCAATCACAACACACCGGGCCAAACTAACCAATCTGAGCCCACCTCCTGTTTCTAAGGGAGTGGTTTCATAGACTCAGGAAGTCGACCGGTCATTTAAAGGATAGAGGAGAAAGCGGCTGACAATAAAGGTGAAATTTATGAAAAATAGGACTTTTTAAAAAAGAAAAAGCACGAAAACATTTTATATTGCACCCCATAAACACAATCATGCAAAGAAAAAAAGCAGTAAAACCCCTTTAATAACTTTTATGGGCCGACCAGCCTATGGAGGAGTGATCCAGCTCTTAGATTATCAAAAATATCTTCATTTGTGTTCTGAAGATGAACGAAAGTCTTGAGGGTTTGGAACAACACGAGGGAGAGTAATTACTGACTGTAATTACTGTTTTCATTTTGGGGTGACCTATCCCTTTAACTGATCAAATCACAAGAAAAAATATGATTCAATCGTGATAAACACCTTTTATAGACAATTGATCAACAATATAAAATAATCTCTAAAACTCAAAGTCCTCATCTGCCATGTCGATAGCCCAGGCAAACTTCTCTCGCTGTGTTTTGTTGTAGATCTTCTCAACGGAGACTCTCCATTTTTTGCACCTGTGGACGGACGAAAGTTGTAAACAAGAAAATCTCTTTCACATTTAGTATGGGTAAAGGTCAACCCTTCTTGGGCCTAAACCGCCACCGTTTCCCATCCACGGACATCACAAACAAGAGGAAAACTGCCAGAGCCCATTGTTCCTGCCTGCATGTTTTTCCCCTCGAAAGGACTCGACATAAGCATCAACACTACAAACACTGAAGTAAGAGTACTAGAATCCAGTCCTACTTGGTGAAGTCACTATATATGAAGACACACAGAGACTCTTGCTCTTACCAGGCGACTGAGATGCGTGGGTCCATGTAGTTGAGTTTAGATGGGCCTAATGCGATCTGTTTGTTTTCCTCGCGGTCTCCACTCCTCTCCACTGCTTTCTTCTTCATCTCCACCACCCTCGAAGAAGAACACACACACACACACACACACACGCGTGTTTATCATGGCTCTGATATAACATTACACACTGTTTATTACCTGCAAGCTTACTTTTTACTTTTCTCATCGAGAAGCGTCTTGGCGTCAGCTTTGGCTGCTTTATATACTCCTTCTTGGCAGCAGAGAGCTGTTTCTTTTTCTTGTCTATCTACAGAATATGATACCGTTGCACAAAAGGTTTCCCTTAACTGATGACAGACAAAACAGTCCCAAACTCACATTACTCGTGATTTTGAATCCCTCTCACCTTGATCTGCAAATTCTGCATGGATTTCTCAAAGGTTTTGGGTGGCGCCCTCTGGTGGTTACAGAGAAGCGCCACGGCTCGGCTCGCTCTGTTACACGAGAGGATCTTCTCAGGGATGAACTCATCAGCTGTAACAAGTTTAAGTTTACTTTAAGTTTTGAGTTTAGAAAAGAGGAGAGACTCACGGCTGGTCAGTTCTTTGAGTTGCTGTTGGAGGGTCATGGAAACATTTTCGCCGTCAACCCATCCATCAACTCCTGGAGATGTTTATTCAGAATTGATGTCTGAGCGCATGTCACATTGACCCCATAAACCTACAGTATCATATTTGATACGTTCATTTCTATGGCCTCTAAATTATCAACATGACCAAAACTCTCGATCATCGTTGTATTGCATATGTTTTAAAACTACAGAACTTACGCCGGGGAAATGCATAAAGCAAATTTGCAATTTAATTATTGCAATTATTAATTTATATTATTAGTATACGTCAGATTTCTTTTCAAATCTGTTTGTGCAGTCAATCGCAAACCTCTTTCTTATTTTAGATGTGTTTTGGGTTTTTGCCAATCAGTGTGTGTAACCACAGTCACTCGCACACACCCTCTATTACATAAGTATCTGACCAATATACTATATATGAAGAGTTCAGATGCAAAAGCCTCTAAGTGCCATTTGAAATTTTCTTCTAGAATGATAATTTTTATCAAGTTTGTATATTTCAGTTCAGTAATTTCACTTAAATGGCAATTAATAGGTAATCTTCATTGTCATTTAAGTGAAATTACTGAACTTAAATATATAAGCTTGATAAAAATGATCATTTTAAAAGAAAATTTCAAATGGCACTTAGAGGCTTTTGCATCTGAACTCTTCATATATATATATGAGATTACTGACATCAGTTACATTGCTTTTTTCAAGAAGTTTTAAACGTGAGGTGTTGCAGAGAGATAGAGGGGTAACACTTCAGTCTTGATGTGGCACTTGTCATGCTGTGAAACCGGACAGTTTCTGGTCCCATTGACTTCCATGGCATATTTTTTTCCTCCTATGGAAGTCAATGGGACCAGAAACGGTCTGGTTACTGAAGAAAATTGGCTGAATGGATTCTAAAACGGTAAAACTCAACTGTTTAACTCTGAGGCAGTTGTAAAATGAGCCTATTTCCAAAAAAGTGGAGTATCCCTTTAAGTGTTGTGTGAAAAACCAAACCCCTGTCTGAAGTGAAGAGCCGTTTCTGACCTTGATTCTTGAACTGGGGTTGAGAATGATGTATTTGATGGAGCCCTGGACGTTCTCCGTCCACGACCCCAGCCATGTGACTTTGTTGTCATGACGAACTTCCTTCCACCTGGTGCCCGGGGGGAGGGGGGGTCTGGGGTTAAACCGAATCTCTGAGGACAACAAACAACAGGAGACGGTCATACTCATCTTTAAACATTCTTTACGGCTCGTTGAAAAAAGGTTTTACTTAAAGATCTGGAATCTATGCGGAAACTCTGAAATGAAAAACTGCAAGTTATACTGGGAACCGAATTCCTTCTGTTGGAGATCTGTTATCAGAGTTTGAACATGACACATCTGCTCAAGAAAAACAGGATCAGGCGGGCCACAACACACACACACACACATACACACAGGAAGCCCCCCTCTGACACACTCACAGGATAAACAACAGGAGTTTTCACGAGGGCCACAACAACACCACACTGACCGCTTTGCAACTACAACAATAGCCAGCTAAATATACGGGCTGTGGGCCAGTACTTAAAACTCTGCCAAACACATATCTCTACCAGGAATTACATTTACTAGAGACAGAATAATCCTGGGGGAACATGAGCTCTGATCATTGATTATCATCTCAGAAACTCTCCATCAATTCCTCTACCTGGTGATTCAGCCAGAAGCCTTGAGGTTACATTAACCACTCAACAGTAACTCTTGTGAAGTGCGAAGTGTGTCTTAATGTACTGAAAAGGTGTACTTAAACGTGCCATATGTAATAATTGAGGTAAAAATATCCAAAAAATGAGCTACACGCATCAAAAGAATGAGAAGAAATAAGTGCAATGATGTCATTAAAAAACTGACAAGTTATAGTGCTGCCGAGATATAAACCTAAATTAGCATGCTAGTGTCGTAATACCAGTATCGGCCATGGGAGGCGGTATGCGGGCGGGCAACATAACCACCAGCCAAACTGCAGTACACGAGTAACTCGCGCGGCTTGTGTGTGTACTTGAACCTGATGTCAATCGTGTGGAAATATGGTCCACTACTACATTTCAGTTCAGGGAAGAGTTTAAAAAATGATTGGTCGATATTATGCATGAGGAATACATTTTGGTAAGTTGTAGCATACTGTATCTTTCAACAGTGTTCATGTTTATTAGCTAGTAGAGATGATCAGTTCATGTGCGCTAGGGATCTGGGGTGTAACATGTACAAGTTTGAATTGCGTAATAAAATTGACAGAATCTGAGAGCTTAACTAACCTGCTTGAGTCAGCAGCTCTGAATGGATCAACATCAGCGAATGCTGTCTGTCAAATTAATTCACTAACAATAAAAGTGTAATATGAAAAAAAACAAATACCGTAATCTTAAAATAATAGCCCAGGCTTTTATTTTCCCATATCGTCGAAATGCACCAGCTTGTTTTTGAGACAGGCGTCTATGAGACTGTCTTCATCATTTAGTGTTGAGATGTTGTTCATTGAGTCTCTGATCTCTAAAAATCTCCAAACGCTCCACGTGAAACTGTGGTCTTCCAACCTTTTAATATCGTGCCAAATGATTTGCATAATATGCGCGAGAAAGAGAGAGAGCAAAACAGCGCCAAAGACAGCGCTCGCTTGTGTTGTTTGAAGATGTGAGAGTGCGCGCGGCCGCGGCATAACTCACTCTCTAGAGGTATACTGCCCCCATCTGGTATGGAATATGGAATATGATTTGATTTTATGTGCAAGATGGTACCTTTAAAAGAATCTTAAAAGAATGTCTTTTAAAATAAAACAGTTTTCAAAGAAAATATATGAATGAAATAAAAACCTACTTAAGTGCACTTAAAGGGAGTACACTCATTACTGTTTCCTTAACACACTTAAACACGCTTTTAAATATGCACTTTGTATTAATGTAAGCAGTATACTTTAACTGTATTTCAATAGATGTAATTATGAAATTATATATAAATTAAATCTACTTAAAGTCCTAATTAAAGGAGTAGTTATAATTTTACTCACCCCCATGTCATCCAAGATGTCCATGTCTTTCTTTCTTCATTTGAAAAGAAATGAAGGTTTATGATGAAAACATTCCAGCATTTTTCTCCATATAATGGACTTCAATTTTCTCCATATGATGGCCTTTAAATCTCCTTTATAAATGCTTTACAAGGCATGAATTGTCCTCACTTTAGATGAGCTCACACACATAGTTAACTGACCACTACTAAACGCTTTATAACTACCTATGTTTACTACATTTACTTACACTTATATGTGATCTTATGATCTGTTTGTTTTTTCATTTTCTCAAAACTACAAACTTTTACATACATGCTGCTAACATATTATTGTAGCAGAGTTTGTGCAGAATACAGGGCGCATGCTCATGCAGCGACCAGCAGCGTGGCACAGGTTTAATGTTAATGTTTATGTTTTGTTCATCGTTTGCTTTTATTTATTTAATTTCTTGAATGAAATAGAGACGGCTTGAAAGAGTGAGAAGAAATTTATTGACCCTATGCTGTTTTTGTTGGGACACAAGTAGTATGGAGTGGACCGCTTTGTTTTTGTTGTGGACGGCGTTCCACTTCGTGTTTCTGTTTCTGTGCTATGGTGGGTCCGGAAACCTGACAGAAAATTGTCTAAACAATAGTTACAAGTTAAAAAAGATGTTAATTGATTAAAAAAAATCAATAATTTTGCCAAAGAACGGTAGGTTTGAAATCGGCCTATAGTTGCTTGATATAGAGGAGTCTAAAGTTATTCTTTTTGAGAAGTGGTTTTGAGTGAAAGTGAAAGAGGCCACTTCCACCAGGGCACACCAGTGTCATGAAACAGTGAGCCAGGTCTGCAACAGTGTTTAGGTCGGTGGCACATGTATAATTGACGTATACATGAATGGCCGGTTTCCAAACCGAACATTGACCAGAGCTTCACACTCCCTCCACCAGCCTGCCTTCTTGCCATAGTGCACCTGCTGCCATTACTTCTCCAGGTAAACAGCCACATGATGTAAAAGAAAACGCAATCCATCAGACCACCTTCTTCCAGTACACCATGGTCCAGTTCTGATGCTCAAATGACCGTTGTAGACACTTTTGTTCATGTGCAGGGGTCATGTGCACTCTAGCAAACTGTGATACACTCTGCGTTTCTGGTTTCTTCATTGAATGTGGATTCAATGTGTGCCAGATGTGGGCCGAATCTGGGCCGACACCATGGTTCTTCCTGGATTCGCTCCCCATAGCCATGGGTGCCCATGACTTCTCGCATCACTTTTGGTAGGTTTAACCTCTGCATAGTGGGAACAGCCCACAAGACTTGCTGTTTTGGAGATGCTATGACACACTTGTGAAGCCATCACTATTTAGCCCCTGGTTGAACTATTTAGCCACTATTTAGCAGTAGGGCTGTCGCGATAACCGCAATATTGCAGTACCGCGCTTCTGACAAGTAAACCGCATAGGATTGCACGTAACCGCAGCAACCGCGATATTCACGTTTTTTTATAAGGCTTGTTTTGAACTTCATGCATGTGTATTAAATGTTAAACACGTTCATAATGATAACAACAAGCTACAGGCTTCACACAGACAGTGAATGAGAGAGATCTGCAGAGCGCGTGCGATTACCTGCGTCTGTCAAGTTAAAAATATGTTAAAAATAATTAACATATTGTTTCATTACATCTCTTTTAACGAATCAGCTTCTTTGAACGTGTTCGTTGAATGAACGGTTCAAAGTCCGTTGTCATAGCAATATGCGCGCTGAGTGAAAGCCTTTCAATCATGCTTTCAATGCGCATAGACGCTGTTTAGTTTCGGTTATTGGTTAAATTACCTCGTTTTTGTCCACATCGTAAACTTTATTTATATAGCAACAAATACTTATAAATTAAATAAATAAATAAATGGCGGTAATGCCGCATATCACGCTATTGAGCCACTCAACATTACCGCAAGGGAAATTCCATAACCGCGACAGCCCTATTTAGCAGTTGAAGCTGCCTCCGGGGGCCGCCATTGTAGCGGGCTATCACCTGCTGTTAGCATCCTATTGACTCCCATTCATTTTGGCGTCACTTTGACAGCGAATAACTTTACATCTTTATTTATTTCTAAAGAAACACGACAATGTATAAAAGGCTCCATTACTTTGTATGTTACGTTATGACCCCATAGAGGCCGTTCTTGTAAAAATAGGCTAAAAATTGCGTCATAACCACTCGACTGTTCGTCGCACAGTAGAGAAGATACCGTAGACAGGAGGAGATCCTTGCAGGCAATTTTTTACTGTCTAAAGTCAGCCCATGGCATAGATAGAAGCAAAATGACAAAATAATTAATCAGAATACTTACCAAAAGTTGTTCCAGGTCACGCTTCGCCGTCTCTGTGCACGATTAAAATTTGTCTTGGCACAGCTACTAAAAGATTTACAACTGTCAGTCAGTTTGCTCGCGTGACATCTACGTCGTCAAGCTCAGTTTGAGCCTGCGCAGAACATCTGGCTATCAGGAAGAGAGTTCCCATGTTGAGCTTCAACTCTCTCCGTTGAAATCAACGGGGTCGCTGTGTCCATTTCTTTTACTGACTATGGTTGAGTCACTCTTGTTAAAGGCACTGAGATCTTTACACCTGGACATGTTTCCTGCTTCCAACACTTTGTATTATCTGGACCAATCAGACACAAACAAAATATGCATTATATTTAATGAATAATCAAGCAAACTCACTCTCCCAACAATGGTCTATGAAACTTTCCCCAAAACTAGCATCCCAAATGAAGCTAACACACTGGCAGAACCTAGTGTCTTGTTACAGGACACCTTAAGACTCATAAGACTTTATGCGACCCCAAGAGGAATGTGTAGAGAGTTGTGACTTTCAATTAATTCTTGCTTAGGAGGAGAAATAAACACTTTTAATCCTATATATTCTATATTACCACTCGATAAATGTATAAGCGTATCCAATTTTCTCCTCTCATGATTTTCCTTTTATGTGGTTTGGCCTATGAATTCATTCTCTCTTCTAAACTCTTTTGAATTAATGTTTCAGACTTGCATACTATGGTTAACCAAAATCATATGTGTAGCATGTTTGGTGTCTATAAACTCCAATCTTCGTCCCCCATTTGTTAATGTACATTACATTTTGCTAACTTTGTGACACAATACTATTATAATAATCTTAAAGAGTCTTTTGTTTAACACCCAATCAAATTACATGCTCAAAGGGCAGCTTGAACAAAAGGGTGTAAAGAAATTCCCTCCAAAGGAAACAACTTCTTATTGGCTCACAACCATCCAGAGGGTGTGATATCTTCACACTTTAAAATCACTGATCACAAGATCACGCCCTCTTAGTCCCTTTCTAAAATCCTGATGTGAAGATGATGCTGAACCAGACGTTTTTTAAGGACCCCCAAGCTTGTGCTAGGCTGCGACCTTGTCTTTCCGTACAAAGATCCTCTGACTCCGACACTGGTTCATCAAGACAACATCAGCAAAGATCGACTGGAGCCTCAACAAATTGCATCAGGACAGTTTAATTCAAATGGGTGAGACATGCAAGTATCAAACTTAGTCTCGTTATTTGATACATCAAGTATCTGTACGCCTTTTAAAGGGCAGGTTAGAACTGATGGTTTGCTCAAGCTGTTGATCTACTGAACATCAAACAATGCTATAACTTTCCTGTATTTTGCTTCAGCTCTTTCTCCTAGTAAATTGTATGCATGTATGTGTATGTTAGAGTAGTTGTTTGGTCTAATTAATAGTCTTGTTCATGAATGTAAAGTTGTCCGTGTCTTAAGCTCATATACTGGAGTCCCTAATCGTGCAGATTTTGACTATTTGCTCTTAGTAGTACTGTACAGTAAGAGACTTCCCACACCCTAAAAATGTACATTTATTGGAACTTAAACGACTAACACTGAATGTTCAGAGGACAAACATGTCAATTGATTGTAATTAATTTTACAACATTAAGTTAATTCTATAAACGGACCCAAATATTCATAATTAATTCTAACAAGTGTTGATTGATTATTAATAATTCTTTCAAGCTAACTTGAAGTTCAAGAATGACTGTTCACTTGTCAGGTGCCATTGTAATAATATAAGCAATGTTATTGATATAATGTTCACCTGTCAGTGGTTTTAATATTGTGGGTGATCAGAGTGTTTCTTTGTGTAAAATTTCAACATGACATCATGACTTTGAGATCAGTCTGCAAACCTGTACACAGAACACATCACCTGAATAAGAAGTATTATTTCATTTAGTTTGCATTTGTTTTATACGACCCTTGCTCTTTCGTGTTTTTGCCATATTTCTTTTCTCTGCAATAAAGACCATTCATGCTCTCCACATGCAAACAAACGTTTTGGTAAAAATATTTATTATAAGCACATTTAAATTTAGTTCACAATGTAAAACCTAAATATTAGCAAAATGGTGAAAAAGAAACATTTCAAACCAACATGGTGCCACACTATGAACAACCCCACCCCCAAAAAACAAACAAACAAAGAAACAAACAAAGAAAACACTGCTGATATACAAATAGAGGAACAGATAAAAGTGATGAAAAGGGAGAGTGGTCATATCTCCTGAGAGTCTTTGATGGGACAGCTGGACAGAACAGAGTCACACGCCTTTGATAAATTCTTCTGGCAGCTCACGCAGATGTCCTGACTGTACCAGTCGCGCATAGCCCGAGCCTGAGTAGATGTCGAGTCCTTCCCGCACGACACTAGAACCAAAGGAATCCTGTGGCATAGAGCAGACAAACATTACACCGTACAGTAGCAGTATGTAAATTGGACATACATAATATACTGTACAGATGTCCAGATAGTCAGATGTCCAGTATTTCTACACTCACCTAGAGGATTATTAGGAGCATCATACTAATACTGTGTTTGACCCCCTTTCGCCTTCAGAACTGCCTTAATTCAACGTGGCATTGATTCAACAAGGTGCTGAAAGCATTCTTTAGAAATGTTGGCCCATATTGATAGGATAGCATCTTGCAGTTGATGGAGATTTGTGGGATGCACATCCAGGGCACGAAGCTCCCGTTCCACCACATCCCAAAGATGCTCTATTGGGTTGAGATCTGGTGACTGTGGGGGCCATTTTAGTACAGTCAACTCATTGTCATGGTCAAGAAACATTATCCTGCTGGAAGTAGCCATCAATCAGAGGATGGGGACATGGTGGCCATAAAGAGATGGACATGGTCAGAAACAATGCTCAGGTAGGCCGTGGTATTTAAACGATGCCCAATTGGCACTAAGGGGCCTAAAGTGTGCCAAGAAAACATCCCCACACCATTACACCACCACCACCAGCCTGAACAGTGGTAACAAGGCATGATGGATCCATGTTCTCATTCGGTTTACGCCAAATTCTGACTCTACCATCTGAATGTCTCAACAGAAATCGAGACTCATCAGACCAGGCAACATTTTTCCAGTCTTCAACTGTCCAGTTTTGGTGAGCTTTTGCAAATTGTCACCTCTTTTATCTATTTGTAGTGGAGATGAGTGGTACCCGGTGGGGTCTTCTGCTGTTGTAGCCCATCCGCCTCAAGGTTGTGTGTGTTGTGTCTTCTTCACAAATGCTTTGCTGCATACCTCGGTTGTAACGAGTGGTTATTTCAGTCAAAGTTGCTCTTCTATCAGCTTGAATTTTCACACCATTCTTTGTAAACCCTAGAAATGGTTGTGTGTGAAAATCCCAGTATCTGAGCAGATTGTGAAATACTCAGACCGGCCCGTCTGGCACCAACAACCATGCCACGCTCAAAATTGCTCAAATCATCTTTCTTTCCCATTCTGACATTCAGTTTAGAGTTCAGGAGATTGTCTTGACCAGGACCACACCCCTAAATGCATTGAAGCAACAATCTCTAGAGTTTAGAGAAAATAGGTCAAAAAAATAAAATAAAAATAAGTAGTAAGCGGTAGTTCTGTGTTTCTGGCATCAAAAAGGCATTTTTACCCATCCAAACTTGAAGCAGAAGAGCATCTCTGAAAGCTCAACATGACCAAACTTCAAGTAGAAGAGTATCTTTAAACACTCAACATGCCCAACCTTGAAGCAGAAGAGCATCTCTGAACGCTCAACACGACCAACTTGAAGCAGAAGAGCATCTCTGAACGCTCAACACGACCAACCTTGAAGCAGAAGGGCTACAGCAGCAGAAGACACTCCTGTCAGCTAAGAACTGGAAACTGAGGCTACAATTCACACAAGCTCATCAAAACTGGACAACAAAAGATTGGAAAGACAACTTCAGGCTTTACAGAGTGATTAAGGTGGCGGTGGAATCTGTCAAAGACTGATGTGGTGTCACAGGAGCTTCTGTAGTTGCTCTCAGCCAAAGCAATTCCCACAGCAAAACAACTCTCTCTGTTTTCAAAGTCAAGTATGTTAAGTAACCCAGTTTTTGTGCTTAGCATTCTGTCTTTTCGCATTCATATTTCTCTATCGCTTTTTTTTTAGCAGTAGTTACTTTGATGTACATCAATATTGGCACATATGAGTGGGAACAATTTACCTGTTGGGTATGAAAACAGTACTGCAATCCTACACAAAATGGCTGTATGACACTAAACTGTCAGACACATACAAGTTTAATTTATTGCAGATTGATATTTTCTGTAGCATGTGCATTATACATGTTTCACTGTACAGCACTACGAAGTTATACACAAAAAATTGGAGGTTTTACAAAAAAAATAAAAATTAGAGTAGAAAAACTAAAAGCGCCACTTACGGTTTCTTTTGTGAAATTTACTAGCAAATTCTGAGTGAAAATTGTTTCTACACCAATTTTTTTTTACAGTATCTACTTGTTGCAACAGATATTGTCTACTTACCAGGCTGAATTCCAGGACCAGCGCTCATTCCAGAAATTTCTCTGGCTTTGCTCACCATCTTTCATCACGATTTGCTTGAAGAAGCTCAGCGGAAGGTTCACACAGTGCTTGGAGGGCAGGCGCATCTTTTACAGAGAACGTATGCAAATAAACAGCCAGACGCCATTTATGGCATCCAAACATACAATACATTAGAGTCCAGCTTACCTCTATACAACACTCAGGACACACAACCCTGTGAACACAGAGCAGAAGTCACAGGACCACAAGTTTCATTGTGAGCAGATTCAGAGAAATGAGTGATCTTACCTCTGACACAGAGAGCAAATATTATGCCACGTGAAATAAAGACTTCTCATTGCACAGCATGAGCAAACCTAAGAAGAACAGGCTTTTAGGCTATGTTCAGACAAAATCCATATCCAGATTTTATCCAGGTGGGTTTTTGAAAGTCTGAGCAGCAAAAAAAAAAAAAAAAAATCAGATTTTTTTCCCGAAATCAGATTTAAACCACATTTGGGGGTCTGATTTCAATTCGATTTTTAAAGTTGTATCTTAGTCTGGCTGCTGATATCGTCACTGAATGTGACACACAACAATAACAAAACCGATGACGGAAATGCCGGAAGTATTCATACTGTATTCAATGGAATGTCAGAAGATTTTAGATTTGACTAAGAACAATCACATTTTTTTTTAGTTTTGCCTGTGTGAAGGAAGAGTTCTACACCATGACTCAACGTTAATTTGGAGAGCAAGATGATGCACCTCCATTTTTCCCATTGGGTTCCCATGCGTTTTTGAAATCTTAGTCACTAACACGGTCACATCTACACTGTTAACAAACCAACCCTTGGTTATGTCTGGACACACAAATCGTATTTGCAGACAGTCTGGTGAAAAGATCTGATTTGAGAAAAAAATTAATCTGATTTGCCTGCAGTCTGAACAATTTTTAGATCCTGAATCAGGAATTCTCACCCGCCAATTCCGGGATCTCTCACACAACATATTATCCAGATCTCCTTTTTCTTCAGAACTGTGCATTTTCATGACATCAACGATCGTTGTGAGAACAGACCCCTTGTTACTGCCCTTAACCTTGGGGGGGAAATATGAATTAGAACGCATCTAAGAGTTTTCCACTGTCAGAATAATAAGATAAATCTTGTTGCATCAAAAATACTAAAATGAAAATCACTACTAAATTTTACTAGTAAATTTAAAAAACTATAGACAAGTGTTTTATTTGTGAACTTATGGATACTTTACGTTCACACAAGTAGTTTTTTGGATAGGTGCTTACGCAAGAGATTTTGTTGATATAAAAAGTGCAAAAAGACAGACAAGACTCCGGTCTTCATTTCATGCAACTTAATGTGCACAGAGTAAACGTTTCAAGTGTAATTTCCAAACTGTTGATGCACCAATTTAAAGAGATCCCTGTTGCAAGCAAAAGATCTGGTCCGGCGGTTTCCTTTGCAGACTCTGATGTCTAGGGGGTAAGATGATATGTTACCACATTAAAGAAAAAATAATAATTTTTGTAAATCTTATGAGAAAAAAAAAATCCAGATCATATTTCATCTAAAAACAAAAAGAAAACACATGAAACTTCCCAAGCCAGTTAATCCCCAATAACTAATATTTAATGGGTATTGTGTATTAATGTATATTGTGTATTCTCATGAAGCAATTTTTTTTATATTTTTTCTTTTGTTGTAATTTACTTTTATTTTATTTGGAGGTCAATTGTGACGGACACAAACTTGTCAGGTTTCACATGTTACAGCAAAAATAAAGATCTCACCTGTAACTCTGTTGCCTTGCACAGGATATCCTGAACCAAGAGTTTCCTGCACAGTTAGGGAATACATTTTACACAACTATAAAATTGAAATGTGATGTGTCGGGTCCCCGCTATGATAACAGTACCTTCCTCACCCAGTGTTCCTATAGCTTTCTCTATTTCTGTTATATTACATGATAGAAAGTCTTCTCAAAGGTCTTCAAGCCGTACAGCAAACCCATCTAGTCTATTGGTAATCTATTCCTTCTCTGAGAAAATCAATAACATTAGATAGGTGATCAGCATATCTTTGTGTGGCACTGTGGTAAGACAGATCAGACCACAACCTGAGAAAGTTTGTCTGTTTTTGAAGAAATTACTGGTAAGATTTTGGAAGCAACAGTACAGCACCTTAAAACATCAACCTGCGCCCTCGACACACTCCCCACCTCCTTTTTCAAAATTGTGTTAAACTGCTTAGAAGCAGATCTCCTAGAAGTGGTAAACTCCTGATTTCTCTCAGGGACTTTTCCAAAGTTCCTTAAAACTGCAGTTGTTAAGCCCCTCCTGAAAAAGAGCAATCTGGATAGAAACATGTTGAGCAATTACAGACTAATCTTAAAATCTTCCTTTCATGGGAAAGATCATTGAAAAAGTTGTCTTCAATCAGCTGAATTCCTAATCTCAAATGGATACTTAAATTTTCCATCTGGGTTTCCGATCACATCACAGCACAGAGACAGCGCTCAAAGATAATAAACGATATTCGGTTAAATAGCGATACAGGCAAAACATCAATTCTGGTACTACTCGACCTCAGTGCTGAATTTTGGGGCTTTTCCACTGCATGCTATGGTGCGGTTCGTTACAGCTCACTTGTGGCGCTTTTCCACTGCATGATATGGTACGGCTCACTTTAAATGGTACTACCTCTGTTGAGGTTCCAGACTGTACCAGCAGTGGAAAAGCGCCAATAGACCCTGTCGATCATAACATACTTCTTGACAGGCTGGAAAACTCGGTAGGGATTTCTGGGAGTCCTAAAATAGTTCAGATCATACTTGAGAGATTATATGCGAGTATAGGAGACCATAAGTCTGAATGGATATCCATGACGTGCAGAGTCGCTCAAGGCTCAATTCTTGCGTCACTCCTGTGCATGCTCCCAATGACCCAAATAATGAGAAAGAGCCAAATTGCTTACCACAGCTATGCAGACAACACACAAATCTACTTGGCCTTATTGCCTAAAGATTACAGCCTCATTGACTCCCTGTGCCAATGCATTGATGAAGTAAACAGTTGGATGTGCCAAAACTTTGTCCTTTGTCAAAAAGTCATTTGCTGAGTCCCAATTCGCTTACTTATACTATGCCCTAAAAGTATGTACTCTTTTTGTGAGGAAAAAGTACATACTTTTGAGTGTGTAGCAAAAGAGTAGGCAAGCTTTGGGACATACTATCACGTCATCTTTAACGGACGGCTCTGTCGCGTGCTGCGTGCATCCTGTCACCGTAAACTGCCCTGTCAATCATCTGGTCACAGTTAAAATCCTCCATTCTATCTAATTTGATTTCCAACCGTTTCAGAGAGCACGTTCATCTGCCAGTTGTGGGTCTTTCATGCTCTCCTCATGTGTTTGCAATTTGAATATAATGATGCATTTAAAACGTAATGGCTAAACGTGTCTTTACAAAAGTTCACAATGCTGCTGCAAATGCAATATAATGTGGACAACATTGAATAAATTCATTTTCGTCAGGTTAGATACTGATAATTTATCACTCAAAGCTCTTTATCTAAACCTCTCTACACAACCACGGGGACTCGCGCGTCCTCCGTATCGACTACGTGTCTGTAGTTTTTTTTAACACTTTTTACTCGTGTTTGTAGTTCTAACCGAATCCTCGTCCAACGCGCAATGGTTTGTGGTCAAGATCAGCCGTTAGAGTGTGCATCGATCTACACTTCGGATTCTGACAGGAAAAAGTAGACCATCCGGGTATCTTTGAAACACTCATTTCAACATACTACGATTTGGGACGTACTAATTCTATTTTCGAATACTATTTAGGACGGATAGTATGCGAATTGGGACGCAGGGATTGTGTTTGGACACAAAGATGAAGTTCTCAAGGTGAATGCATATATTAACGCTAGTGGTCAAACAACTAAAAATCAAGTCAGGAATCTCGATGTAATTTTCGAGTCAGACCTTACCCACAAAGCAAAAGGAACCCGTGGCTTCCGGAATGGACCAGCGATACGGACCCGTATCTGCACACACTTGCACGCAGTGACGGATCCCCAATGAAGGTGGATCGCAGACCCGCCGTGGCTCCATACTGCATCCGTGATTCCATACATACATCCGTAGCGGACCCGCAACGGACTAAAGGCGCGTCCGAGGATCCAACATGGGGTTGGAGAATCCAACATGGGTCCGCACTGGATCCACGGTTTGATAGTAGAATTGAAGTGATAAGAGATTTGATAATAGTAGAAGTGGTGAGTTTGAGACTGGATCAATTCCATTCGTAGAGCTTCCAAACAAATGGGTTTTTGGGGTGTGGACTGATGAGGCAGTGAACCCGCGGTTACCCCATGAGTCAGTCCTAGAGCCCCTCCAGTCCGATTTTAGGGAAAAATTGGGTCTATTGGAGACGTCCAATAGATTTTAGGGCGCGTTGAACACCAGAGACACAGTGTAATCACCATGGGAAAAACTGGGAGTTGTGAAAAATGATACACCGGTGTTTTGCCAGATGAAAAGTCTATCTATGTATCATCTTTTTAATTCATTTTGTAACTATCACATATCTCTTAATTTATTTTTATAACTTTTAATTTTCCTTGCTTTTATTTTGCACTTTGAATTGCCATAGTGTATGAAACATGCTATATAAATAAACTTGCCTTGCCAAAGAGATCTGTTGCAAGTTCTGCATTTGTGTAAGTGCTGCTAGAAATATGTAGAGGACCAACTTGATCTTACAGGAAAACAAATACATTACAAGGAGGCAATTTTGTTATAAATTCATACAATGTGCATCATACAAAAAAAAAATCCCTAAAGACAGTGTTGTAGTACTCGAGACTCGGACTCGTCTCGGACTCGAGACCATATTTTAATGGTCTTGGTCTTGTCATGGACTCGTGTCCATTTGGACTCGGAATTGACTCGTACTCGAACATTTTTTTTTTTTTAGGACTCGGAATTATTCCCGAGTCCACTCGAGTTCAATTAAAAATATTTTTCATGATTATTAATTTATGTGAATAAAATATTTCTTTAAATTGATTGACACGCCCAGTGATTGGTGATTTTCTAGTGCGCAACTGCGCATGACAAATTGTAATAAAATTACTTTTAACACCACCTACTATGTGGCCGTTTTACCCTAAACTGATCATATTTTTTAAACTCTAAGTAAATTCAGTAAAAAAAAAAAAAAAGGATTTCTCCAAGTAAATAAAAGTATTAGGTTATCAACCCTCACTGGTCTCGGTCTCGACTCGGACTCGACCGTCTCTGGTCTCGGACTCGACTCGGACTCGACTCTCTATGGACTCGGACTCGACCGTCTCTGGTCTCGGACTCGACTTGGACTCGACTCTCTATGGACTCGGTCTTGACTCGGACTCGACCGTCTCTGGTCTCGGACTCGACTCTCTATGGACTCGGTCTTGACTCGGACTCGACCGTCTCTGGTCTCGGACTCGACTCGGACTCGACTCTCTATGGACTCGGTCTTGACTCGGACTCGACTCTCTCTGGACTCGGTGTCGACTCGGACTCGAGTGAGGTGGTCTCGACTACAACACTGCCTAAAGATCCTCCTCTAACCCCACCCCTAAGCATACCCATCACTGGTGCATGACCAGATCATATGAAAAAGTACAAATGAGATTGTACAAAAATCATACAAATTAACCAAGTAATCAAAATGTAAAATAGGTTACAAAAATGCCATGCGAGGACTCTGAACCTGCAAAAACTTACATCTGAAGGTATCCTGTGTGAAGTCGACTTCAGAATAGAGGCGTCTTCAGCCTCTTTATTAATGGTTGCACCATCTGCTGCTTAAGGGATCAAAACGGTCAGTGGTTCACAAATTCAGGAGTTACAAAAAACTGAAAGCCCAGAGTTGTGTACATTGGTAGGTTGTCTCCCTGTTGTGTGCCAGGGGTTTCCAGTGGTTTATAGAGCGAATCTCCTCCATAAGTAGCTCATGTAGACTGCTCTGCTCTTTGGGCTTGAGCCCCATCTTACGCTCGGAGGCCTGAGGAAGAGGAAATCAATAGCAAAAGCAAAACCTGTTGAACCTGATGTCGCAAAAGTGAACTTCCAATTATAAAATTAAAACTGCAATCCACAGGCATTGGTTTAGATAGAAGTCTCTTTATATGACAGATGGTTGGATAGAAAGGGATTGGTGAAAGGGATTGGTCTAAAACTGTTTTAGAGATGCAAGTTTAAATGTTGATGAAACTTTAGGACGACAAATGTCTCCGTTACTTTTGTACATCCAACATGACATCATGACTTTTGCGTAAACATATACGCCACTTTCGAGTCAGGTGGCGTGTTCTCTACGCATTTTGAGCTATTCGCGTGTTTGCGTGTATGTCTACGCCATTAACGTCCACGTCATTCCGCGTGTCCGTACACGCAGTCAAATCTCCAGTCATAAATGCCATTAACCCCAGTGACGGTTAGGTTTAGGGACGGGGTTGAGGTAAGTCATATATTTATATAACGTTAAGTCAACGGCGTTCATAAACACGCTGAAAGGCGATTATGCGTCTTGATAGCGCGCCAAAAATGGAAATACGATTTGGCGTGTCACACACGCTACTTCATGAGATCAGTCTGGTACATCGGTTACCTGAGAAAACGGGAAAGAGTATTGAATCTTTGCTAGACGCTATGGGGAAACTCCTCCTCCCTAAATTTAAGCCTATAATTCAAAAACACAGTGCCACTACACACCCATACACCCAGATGCTAAGAGCACGCGGGGCGTCAGTCCATTAAAGCAGCTCATTTTTGCCATAGGAATCAGGTTCAATTCAACCAAAGTGATGAACGCCAGTTATGCAGCGACATAGCACAGTCGTCTACGCAATACTCGTTCCCGTTATCTCAGGGAACCAAGGTAGAGACGTTCCCTTTACTCAACGCTATGGGGTACCAATCCAATCACGCTGTGCTATGCAAGCAGAACGATATGTTCTGTGGCCCTAGCCTAGGACGCTTGGTTAAGGGTCCCTAGGTGGCAGGGCAAGTTATACACAGCAAAAGAGGGGCTCAGACTACGTTATCTTAGGCCAAGGTTCCTGGCGCTTAGGAGGGAAGTGCACAATCTGACATTTTGGCTGCGTGACATTTTCCAGTTTTGTTGTTGCCAGAGTATTAGAAGAACGAGCGGTAAAGGCTCCGCCCTCTTCTGGAAAGCAGCGTGGGGAGCATCAGCTCATTTGCATTTAAATGGCCAAAAAAAACCCCGTCAAATAGTGGAAAATTTGTTTTATAAATAATTCTATTATAAATTATCTGTGGGGTATTTTGAGCTGAAACTTCACAAACACATTCTGGGAACACCAGAGACGTATATTACAACTTGGGGAAAAAGGGGCATAATAGGTCCCTTTAAGTTTTGTTAGAACTTGGCTTGATGCTTATAGGCTTCATGCCAAATGTTGCATGAACAAATAGGAAAACATCACAGAAAGTGTTAACGGCTGTACGAACACAGTGATATATATAGACTTTTAAGGTAATCAGCTAATTAATTGTTGACGTTATATTCGATTTTAACATCTAAATGTTACGGAGAAGAAAAATTTACTTTCAGATATCAATCTGCATATGCAATGAACATCAGTTATGCCTGTTATTGCTCATTTCTTTGAAGGTATATTATATTTAATTAAGCATGTACAAAAGACCAGAACCAGAAACTGGTTTTACATAATACAGAAGTTTGTTACACTTAACCTCCATTGTGTCTTCATATAAAATATCAAAATTCTTCTCACCGGTCGTAATTTTGGCCGTGAGCGGATGAATTCTAGAAGAGTCTGGTGAGGGTCTGGCTTTCTTTGGCAGTCTCCCACATTCTACAAATGCAAGGACATCCAACAAAAATTCTGTCATGACAACTCTCAGGAGATTGGTATGGTCATAGAGATTGGCATGGTAATGGATATGCCAATGTTAATGTATTTGGTCTTGGTTGAATAGATCGGCTACTTTGCTGCAGAGCAAGTAACGAGACATGCTACTGCCAATACATTGCTGTGAGAACGCAAGACATGCTGCTGCACATGTAATGCCAAGTTCACACTACAGGATTTTAAGCCCGATTTGCAAATCGTTGAGTCGCCGACAGGTCAGGGTGTTATCGCGTGCAAATCGCGGGGGATTAGCGGACGATGAACGCTTGCCAATCTGTTAGTGTGAAAGAGCCAACAATGCAGCGAAAACGCTCGCAGACGCGTCGCCGAGCCCAGAAAAATATCTAGCCTGCTAGATATCCAGAGCCGTCGCGCGACTCAAACTCAGTGATGTCATGGGTACAGCCAATCATAGCAACGCATGGGTTGAGGACACCAGGTAAATCTTCTCTTTTTTTTCTTCAGAGAAGATCGTAGCGGAATCAGTGTGCAGCACTAGTTTCTGTCTGACGTCCATATTCACGTGTTGTGTTCTCTTCTTCACTGGGTATAATTGGCGCAATATTTATTTATTTACTGCGTGTTTTTTCGTGACAAAACGTGGTTTGTAGACGAGATAAAATCGTAGTTGTCAACTCGTTATTCATTTGATTACTTTCAGGATTTAGACCGTAGCATAGTACTGAAACAGCGCTCATTAGAGTCACAAATGATTTGCTCTTATCATCAGATCGTGGTTGTATCTCTATGTAGTGCGTTGTCAACTCGTGTAGTGAGTTACCTCCTGTTGTGGATCAATCACGTTGTGTAGTGTGGTGTGAACAGCTAAAAACTTGAACACTCCTGATTTCACTGAGAGCAAGTTTTGTAGTGTGAACCGCACAGTTCAGCCCGGCGTTTTAAAATCATGTAGTGTGAACTAGGCTTAACATGCATGAATTAACCACAGTAGCAGATCTATACAGGTGGAGCTGGGGAAGCTGTAGGGTTTCTGAAAAGCGCGCTGCCACTCCTACCAGTAACACCCCAGAATTTCTTTGAATGTTGAGCCGCAGCTCATTGCAACAGCAACCAATCAGCTGTGCCATGCAGATAATAATGTGATTGCTAGTCAAAGCCTTATAAGCCTGCGCCATCTAGAGTTTCATGCCAGAACTACGCAATTATTTCAAGTCATTAAAGCGAATATATTGACAAAAGAACAAAAAAGAAACATTTGAAAATGAACTAAGACAGACGTAACACAAACCTGAACTTTCCGTAGTGTGTATCGTCTGCACTGGATGTCCCGCAGAAGCTGGTTGAAAGGAGGGGTCTCAGCAGGCAGTGGGCATTTAGTTAAAGTCTTCGCTAACGGCCGCAACACTACACCTCTGCTCAACTCATCCACTAGATCCTTCCACGTGCACATCTGCAGTGTGGAGACAAGACGCATGACTCTGAAATTGAGACTTAGACCATTTCCCAATGCTTTTGCTTTAATATACATCTTAATAGATATCTTATATTTAATATACATATATAAAAATATTAATTATTAGTACACACACATGCATATATATACACGTATGTCTATGTAGAAAAAGGCAATTAAAGATTTTTTGCATTGCAATAAAGGGTTAGTTCACCCAAAAATGAAAATTAAGTCATTAATTACTCACCCCCATGCTGTTCCAACCCCGTAAGACCTTCGTTCATCTTCGGAGCACAAATAAAGATATTTTTGATTGAATCTGAGAGCTGGATCACTCTTCCATTGGCTTCCTAAGGGACTGGCTCTTGACGGCCCAGAAAGTCATTAAAGAAAAGGTTTAAATATTCCATGTGCCTACAGCGGCTCAATTATACGTTTATCAAGCGACGAGACGACTTTTTGTGCGAAAAAAACATAAATAACGACTTTATTCGACTATTCCATTACTTCCTTATGGGCGCATGCGCGAGAACTGAGACGAGGACGTTCTCCTTCGACTACTTCTTGTTACAGGCTGCTCCGCTTAGGAGTTTTACCGCCCCCTACCGTATAAGATGATAATAAGGCACACTGTCGTTTTTTGAGAAGATTAAAGGCTTTTAAGTGCACCTTGTAGTGCGGAAAATACGCTAATTGAAAAGCGTATGTACAGCGCGCATCTTACTCTGCTTGTAAACAGAACGTTTTGCACTTCCAGCTATATCAGCACATCATCTTATACGGTAGGTGGCGGTAAAACTCCTAAGCGGTGAGCAGCCGGTAACAAGTCGAAGGAGAACGTCCTCGTCTCAGTTCTCGCATGCGCCAATAATGAAGTAATGGAATAGTCAAATAAAGCCGTTATTTATGTTTTTTTTCGCACAAAAAGTAGTCTCGTCGCTTGATAAACTTATAATTGAGCCGCTGTAGGCACTTGGAACATTTAATGACTAATGAGTAATTAAACTTAACTGTCACCGTCCCACGGGTGGGACGTTTGCCACTATATTTTTAAAACAATAATATCTTAGTAAATACCTTAAATAATATTGACAAACTATATATCATTTGAAAGCTAACAATCTCTAGTTTCCATATTTGGTGACTGATTTTCAAAATATATTACAGAGGAGCCATAATTTATCAATATAAAACAAGAATATTTTCATACTCATAAGGCGTGTATTTTAAAATAGCAGTAAACATGAAAAATCATGAAAAAAATGGTAGATACCTCAGTTTGTTTTCATGCCAAAAGTTCAAAAGATAGAATCCATTCAATTATTTTGGAAAAAAAGGTCTGAAAAGTTTGAAATATCAAGAAAAAAAATAATAAATTCACCATTTGTGACGTGGCAGCTAGCTATGACTTACATGCGTGTTCTTTGTATGTGTTTCTTAGAGGTTCAATTCATATCAAAATCTGCCAAACTTCCCATGCTACTTCTGAATAGGATCTCTACTTCAGAAATTGTATGAAAATAATGGTTCATATCACTCAAAACAGGAATGGAAATGCAGGCGCCCTTATATGGGCAGTAATGGAGTCTGATTGTGCCCTAGTGAAAAAGTTTGGTACTGCGCTCAAACAAAATCTTACTGAAAGCTCATTTTTTGAGATATCAACCTAAAATTTGAAACACAACTTGTTCAGATTTTTGGCTTTGATCTTTCTGCCATTTTAGAGTAGCCCAGGTTTTGAAAATATATATTTTTTGTAAAATATGAATAATTAATATTTTTACATTGTACATTTCCATAAACTCAAACTTCTATAACTTTTTTTCTGTTTCACTTTCTTAATTTATTTCACTTCTACAAAAATCTGCCAAATGTCTTCTTTAAAACAAGACCAATCATATGTCTATATTCCAAAGCATTCTTGAATTACAACCATTTAAGTTCGAAATGTGCATTTTCATGTCTATTCAAAAAAGGGGGGGTGACAGTTAACAGGTTAATGACTTAATTTTCAGTTTTGGGTGAACTAACCCTTTAACTCATGCTGATTTTAATAAAAATGACTTGTATTTGGACAGGATAAAGTTAATCAGAGCATTACATTAATACATGAACAATACATGTATAAAATGACATTGGGGGAATGTATATCGTGATTCGTTACCTCATGGCCACATTGTCAGAAGTCTTTATTCCTTTGTTTTAAAGCCCCCCTGTAGTAAACTGTATCCCTTGAAACTCACCTTTGATCACCAAAATTACATATATAAAAGTTTTCATGCCTTAACATGGCTTGAATGTAACTACAATCTTGCCTCATTTAGTATACGGGGTTCTATGAATATGTAAATGATATGGAGGCCCCGCCTCAGAGATCCACTCATTGACCTGATTGGTTACAATAGGTTCACTGCAGTTTTAAGGAAAAAATACTCAGCATTGCGGTCAAACACCACATAGAAATATAAAAAAAAAAAAAATAAAAACTTGATTCACCACATGAGGACTTTAATTCAAAACAAGGTAACAAATTAGTTCAACGTGGCGACGACTTACTAAAACGAGGGAACAAATACTTAGTTCTTGGGCACAAATTGTTAAATATAATATAAATATAAATATAGTAAATGTGAAGTTGATAATTCCCCCCCCCCCCCCCCCCCGATTACTTACCCAGTTAGTGGTCCCTCGTGGAACCAGCTGGGTCTCCGATTCAAGCAGTTTCTGCAGACTCTGTTTTTTCCCATATAAAATTGGGAAAGAAATAAGTCACCATCAGCAGGTAAAAACCCTCCAGATCATTCACACTCCAGTTCATGATTCATTTGACTACAATAACAACCCTGCACAGAGAGCTGTATTTGGTTAGGTCAACATTTGAAGTGGATCAAAACCTCTCAAAGTTATTTGTACAGAACCAGTTCTTGTCGTAGGACAACTTTTTTGATCCACTTCAAATGTCGACTACTGTATAATCACACTCCCAGACTCGCTCACCTCGCGGGACTGTTGGACGACCTGCAGATACTGGCACAGCTCGACGGTGTGTGAGAACAGACGGGAACACACACTCTTGTAATGCTTGACAGCCTGGCTGGGATCGCACAGGCGCTCCTTACAAACCTGTCAGAAACACAACCGACCCAGGATGATCAGGCCACATCCGCACACATTCACGGCAAAAGCATATTCGCCTTCTGCGACCGGTCCCGATCCAGTGAGCGCAGCAGACGGACGATTCTGATGACGTCAGCACCTGGATGACATCAGAGAGGGCGCGGACGGGTCGGCCGGAGCGGTCGATGCCGAGGTTCACTTTGGTCATCTGACACACCAGGATCTCCAAGGCCTCAGTCAATTCCCGCTCCACCTGCGTCTCCAGACCCCAGTCCAGACTCAAGTACACAAGACGGCCCACAAACTCAACGGCCTATAGAGACAGTGACAAATCCTAATGGCACATGCTGGAATTAATGACTTTTATTTGGATTACGCACCAAACTGAAGAAACTCTCGCCTACCTGCTCCTCTGTCTCGATCACAAATGAATTACCTACAGACAGAGAGGTTTAAAAAGGTGTTTTATTCTGCTGACAGTTGTGCGTGCTTCACTTACAACAGAGCAGTTTAGCATCAGTGTTGTGCAAGTTACTTCCAAACTGTAATACATTAGGTATAACTTGTTACTGTTATTTAAAAGTAATTCATTACCTTACAATATTACTGTCTCAGAATTGTAATGCGTTACATTACTCATGTATTACTTTTGAGTTACTTTCACCAAAATAACCAAGTAGAACAACTTTGGGGCTGTAACGATATGCAATATGAAACCGAAATCGCGATTCGCCACACGACTCAGATCCACGAACAGAATCGCGACAAACCTCCAGCGTTATTCTCCTTACCGTCTAGATCCAATGCTGCCTTATCTTTAAATTAGGCTATTAGTATTATTTGAAGTTAACATTATAAAATACGTAGACCTACACCACAAAACTAGTTGAGGATAAATTATTTAAAATTGGGGAAGTCCAGCATTATGGACATGACATTTGCAGTCAAAACTTGAAATAAAAATTCTCAGAAAATGTATTGAAACGTATATAGGCTACTTCCTTAAAGGACTCCAGACATTAGACAAATATCAGTCTAAGTTTTATTTTTAATATTAGGGAAAAGACACGCATTCATGCGTGACAAAAAAATAGGAGGCAAAATATATTTTTTGTAATTCTGTTAATTACACTGCGCAAATCGGATGAGGAAAGGTTGGCTCTGCAGTCTCCATAGAACTTAAAATATTCATTTTATTTTAGTTTTCGTGTTCGCATTTATGAGGAAAAAACAATGTTACAGACGCGACCGCTCTGAACCGGCACTAAAAGACTGCTTTAAAACTTTGACACAGTCTGTTGTCTTTAAGAAGTAAAAGCAGACAATACACTGTAATACAACTGTAATACAAGCCTCACTGAACATGTAACGAGTAAAATATTACTGAAAATTGATTAGTAATGCCTTACACTACTGCGTTACAGCAAAAACTAATATGTTACTGTAATGTATTACTTTTGTAATGCGTTACTCCAAACACTGTTTAGCATATATACAAATATGCTTTTAAAATCTTTTTAACTCTGGTCTCATAAATTGAACTTCTAAGGGTCAAGAAACTGCACCGGAATGAACATTATTTAAACATTTATTGTTTATTTTAAAGACAAGGCAAAGTGCGTCAAGATGGGATTATTAAATTAGAAAATATACTTAGGGATGGGCAACGATTAATCGCATCCAAAATAAAAGTTTGTGTTTACATAATATGTGTGTGTAGTGTGTATAATTAATTTGTATATATAAATATTAGGGCTGTGCAAAAGTTAATTGCGATTAATCGCATCCAAAATAAAAGTCTGTGTTTACATAATAAATTTTTGTGTGCGCTGTATACAATTATTTTGTATATATAAATACCTATGCATGCATGTATATATTTAAGAATTATTTGCGCTTAAATTCTGTATATATTTATAAATACATAATCTATATTATAGAAATATAAATATTTTATATATGAATAACACATTTTCTTAAACATATACATGCATGTGTGTGCATTTATATATACAAAATAATCATATACAGCACACACAAATATATTATGTAAACACAGACCTTTATTTTGGATGCAATTAATCGCAATTAACTTTTGCACAGCCCTAATAAATATACACACATGAATGTATATCTTTGCATGTACATCCTTTATATACATTTATACATAATAAATATTATATATAAAAATAAATATTTGATATATTAATAACACATTTTTCCTAAATATATACATGCATGTGTGGGTATTTATATATACAAATTAATTTTACACACCACACACACAAACACAAACTTTTATTTTGGATGTGATTAATCGCGATTAATAGTTGCCCATCCCTAACTTATACACACACAAATTACTTACGAAATCAGTCATTTCAATTTCTTTTAATTCCATGTAAACCTGGTAACATTTTAATTAGATCCCATCCATCCGGCTTTTACAAATGCAGGGCAGATTAGGCAAACTGTCTGTTACGGATTACAAGTTATATTACGAAAATTGTTGTTAAGTAAATAACCACAATTTTCACAATGTAATTTGTCATCTAGATTACTCATTTTAGATATTGTATTCCGACTACTTTTAGTTTCGATTACTCCTTTATAATTTAGGGTACGTTTAAACGACAACGAGATGCTGAAAACAGAAGTTTTCCACATACAAACATTGGCAAAATGATCCAAATTCACCCTAGCCTGGCATGCCAGATCTACATCAAGATGTTAGGTCTGGGAACTCATCAGTGACAGGGCTCAATCGGAGGGGCGGGATAAACAGCTGCCTTTCAAATTCTCTCTGCACGCAACTGGATAGCGCTACAACCAATCAGAGCAACGAAGAAGGTGGCGGCTCAGTCCCACGCGTTTTCCCACCAGCGGAGGAAGTTGATATATTAAACGTTTACCTTATCCAGTCGGCAAAACTCCGAACACATCTCTTTTTTTTTTTTAAATGACTGAAGTGCCGTTCTTTGTTCTGGTTTCAAAGAAAAGCTTAAGTTCAAATCATCCATAGTCGCAGTCAAAGCCGAATCGGAAGACATCAGCAGCCATTCGGTGTTTTCAAGTAGCAGTGAACCGTCACAACTGTCATTATAATGTTAAGCCAGCCCAACGACTCTATACACAATGTGATTGGCCTGACCAGAGTTTGGTTTTTCCAGCTAAAACGTCTATGGAGAGTTGCTAGATCACACTGGCAGCGAAATAATTTAGGGCGCGTCTAGATTTCTAGGCTACATTCACCCCGTTTGGATCCGCGAAAACAAATAAAAACACTGTGTTCTGCTGCCCGGCCATTAGATGGCGATGAAACACTAGGCTATAGATTGAACATGCATGACGTCATCGTTTTCAGAGATTCACGTTTTCGTTGTTTGCACGGAGACCATTTTCTAAAACTTGCACTTTGAAACTTGTTTTCAGGCTCCCAAAACACCGCTGTCGTCTAAACGAGCAGCCTAAACACATTAAAAGTTTTACGTTTTTAGTTGAAAACGGCAGTGTAAACAGCCCCTTAGTTTTGAATGGGATTATTGTATAGCATATTGAGATTTTACACACGCATATATACACGCACATATCTAAAGAGCGAAAACACTAAACGCGTTAAGCTTTACATTTTGCTAGGGTTTCCAAACTGGGATTAATGAAAAAACTGCAGCGGGATTATGAGTTGATGAAAAGCTAATCATTAGACTAATTATATTAGAAAAATGGAAGACTAAAATGAATAAATTACCTGGGGAAAAAAAATCTAATATATTATCAAATAACACAATCAATTCACATCCATTGTGTGAATATGTGATCAAGTAACCCATAAAAAAGTAACTAATCGGATTATGAGACTTTACAGATGTAACGTTACGTTGATTAATCCAGATTACATGTAATCATCCGTTACATTCGAGCAGCATATATAAATTCGAGTATGACGCGATCATTAGCCTACTTTACCAAAAAAACTGCTTCTACGGTGCCATAACATAAGCTACAAGGTAATGGAGAATTTTATACATTGTGTGCGTTACATCGTACATTTTTATGTTGCGTTTCTTTAGAAATAATGGACAAATGGGGTCTTCAAACGCCTCAGATGTAAAGTTATTCGCTGTCAAAGTGACGCCAAAATGAATGGGAGTCAATGGAAATGCTAACGCAAGTGAAGTTCTGCTACAAGATGGCGGCTCCCGCGAGGCTTCAACTTCCGGTCGATAGATTAACCCCTTGCCAATAACTCCTGCTTGTCCCATGACGGTTTTGTCTGCAATGGACAAATGTTACAGAAAACTTAATGAATCCAGAACATTTCTTTAAATATAAATGTCAAAACAAAAGTTAGTAGTTGAAGAGTTAAAGCCACACTTTGGAACTTTTCAACCTTTTATAATACATTACCAAAACCCATTGAGATGGTACATCGACGTACAATAGGTCGAATGACACGTCTGCCGTGGCCTGAAGGTGTCTGTATCTCTTTTTCTAGCACTTTGTAACTTCGGATTTCGGGTAGAAACCAGAGCACAAAAAGAACTACAAAATTCAACCGCTTTAAAGTAGGGCTGGGTATTGAGACAAATTTCACAATTCGATTCGATTTCGATTCACAAGCTTGCAATTCGATTCGATTACGATTCAATATCGATTATTTTGGATATCAGTTTTAATAAATGGCAATTTTTCTCAAGGGAATCAAATCTCTTAAATGCTGTAAACTATGGTCTATAAATATAGTCTAGTTGTAGCCTTCTAGGCTTCATTAGCCTAATATGAAGGTAATAATTAACTGTTTTGTAGCTATACAAACACTTAAATTACACTTTTATTTGTTTTTATAATAAGAAGATTATATGAAATATAAACATTTAAATGGTGGCTGTCATAAAAACTTGCCAGATTTATTCAAATATGCATTAAATAGAGTGTGGACTAACGAGTTTATGTGGGTTTTCTGAGGTAAATATGACGATACATGACATTGATTACAAGCTGTTTAACTGACGTCTTTCCACGGTTGAAACGCAGATTGAGCGAATCAATGTGACATGATACGGATTTAGATAAGTTGTACTCTATCTTTAACACACTTTCAGATGCTCATTCATCTTTATTTCGCGCTGTGACCGGTATTATTAAGCCGGAAGAGAGATCAGCGCTGCTGCTTCTCCAGAGCGATCTCACGCCACAGCGCCAAAACGCTATTTATGTTTTTGAACTCCTAAAGAAAATGGACGTAATTTGAAAATTGAGACTTTGTTTCATATCAATAGTAACAAAGGACAAAGATTATTGCGATTTGTTGGATGCGCGCAGCCGCGATACAATGTCCCATTCATTTAAATGAAACAGGATGACTAATCGATTCTTGAGATTTACGAATCGATATCGGTTTGTAAAAATGAGAATCGATTAATATCGAGAAATCGATATTTATTACCCAGCCCTACTTTAAAGCATACGTCACTTCCCCCACCACCCCAAACTTCCTCAGATTCTGACGCTAGTGCTCAACTCGTTTGATTGCCGTCTGTATGTTTTTGTCATGGCCGAACAACAGCTACAAGAAAGAAGGCAACGGTTTATCAGAGGAAACTAAAAAAAGAAAAGAGTGACAGATTAAAAACCAGGATGAGGATTAACATTGGTCCAGCTTTCGCTTCGCTCGCTGGCGTGTGAGCTAACGGAGGAGGGGTGCTCGACCGATGCGGACGCTTGCCTGAACACAAATGCTGTTTCCAAGGTAACCCAGATAAATTCATATGAATTTATCTGGGTTACCTTGGAAACAGCATTTGTGTGCAGGCAAGCGTCCGCATCGGTCGAGCACCCCTCCTCCTGCTTATAAGCAGTGTAGTGTTTTCTGGTATTCCGGCTACAGCCGATGGTGTTATGAGTGTAATAAAATGCCCACAGCCCAGTGTTCATTTCAACACACAAACACAGCCCGCCTCAGTGCAGGGCTCGCACAAATATAAAAATCCACTCATGTCAAATGTAACGATACATTAAATGTAGTGAACGTGCCCACGACTCAGTAGTACCCACAAACACTAACGTTACACACCACATGTCCCACGGTTTCTGTAAAAATAAACCAACACATAACGTTACAGTCAGCTCAGGCCGACGGTGTCTTCAGTGCATTGAATGTGCCCGCTGTCCCGCACCCACATTCACTCACAGGCATGATAAACCCCGGGGTTCACCCGACTCGCTCTCTCTCAGTCTACTTCTATAGAGGAATCGAGCCCGGCAAGGCTGCCCGGCCCACCTCAAACACTGCAAGCACACACACAATCTAAAGACACAGGAGGCTGACCGGTTGACTGACTGTGGACTTTAATTTGCAATACTGCTGCAGAGCTTGTGGCCTCTAGGGACGCCAGACGTGAAAGTTACAGGTCGAGCGCCTCCTAGTGGCCAAAAGTTCCACAGTGTGGCTTTAACATAGTTAAAGGGTTAGTTCACCCAAAAATGAAAATTAAGTCATTAATTACTCACCCCCATGCTGTACCAACCCCGTAAGACCTTCGTTCATCTTCGGAACACAAATAAAGATATTTTTGATTGAATCTGAGGGCTGGATCACTTTTCCATAGACAGCCTGAGGGACTGCCTCTTGACGGCCCAGAAAGTCTTTAAAATAAAAGGTTTAAATATTCCGTATAAGATGACGTACTGATATAGCCGGAGGCGCAAAACGTTCTGTTTACAAGCAGTACGTCATCTTATACGGTAGGGGGCGGTAAAACTCCTAAGCGGTGAGCAGCCGGTAACAAAAAGTAGTCGAAGAAGAACGGTCTCGTCTCAGTTCTCGCGCATGCGCCCATAAGGAAGTAATGGAAAGTCGAATAAAGTCGTTATTTACGGTTTTTTTTCGCACAAAAAGTAGTCTCGTCACTTGATAAAGTTATAGTTGAGCCACTGTAGGCACATGGAATATTTAAACCTTTTATTTTAATGACTTTCTGGGCCGTCAAGAGGCAGTCCCTCAGGCTGTCTATGGAAAAGTGATCCAGCCCTCAGATTCAATCAAAAATATCTTTATTTGTGTTCCGAAGATGAACGAAGGTCTCACGGGGTTTGTACAGCATGGGGGTGAGTAATTAATGACTTAATTTTCATTTTTGGGTGAACTAACCCTTTAATTAAAACCCCTTAAGATTAACAGGCGGGCACACGGCCATTACACATTTAAAACAGTACTAAACCTAATCTTGACAAACTACATACATCATTTTAAAGCTTACAATCTCTAGTCTTCATATTTAGTGACTGATTTTCAAAATAAATTACAGAGCAGCAATGCATCACTTTCAAACAAGAATATTTTCATACTCCTCAGGGGTGTTCAGACATGCGTGTTCAGACCTTTATTTTGAAATGGTGATGGACATGGAAATCATGAAAGACTGGTAGAAACCTCTTGGTAGAAAACTGTTTTAAATGTATATAAAAATAATGTATATAACGTATATAACGAGCTATAACGAGTGTTATTTTATGCGTTTCTTCAAGGTTGAATTCATATCAAAATCTGCCAAACTTCCCTTACTAATCGAATAGTACGTCTACTTCATGGATTCTATGAAAATTGTGGAAATGTATGGTTCAGATCACTCAAACCATAGACCTTATATGGGCAGTAGAGGATTCTGGTTGTCATAGTGAAAAGGTTAGGTACTGCCAGAGCCATACTGTGCCCAAACAAAATAACTGAAAACTATTTTTTTTTTAATAATCAACTTAACTTTTTGTGTGTGTGTGTGTGGCATTTTTAGAGTCCAATTTTGAAAATATATTTCATATAAAATATCAATAATTACATTTTTACATCTTTCATTTTTATAAACTCAAACTTATATTTTACTCGGTTTCACTTTTTCCATTTATTTCACTTCTACAAAAATCTGCCAAAATGTCTTATTTAAAATTCAACAAGACCAAATTTACGTCTATGTTCCAAAGCATTCTTGAATTACAAACAAATTAGTTTTATTTTCGTGTCAAGGAAATGGAAAAGAAATGAGCAAACAGCAAAGAGAAAAGAAAAGGAAAGGGGAAAGAAAAAGGAAAAAAGGGTGATTACAGTAAATGATTAAGAGTAAATCTCCAGGCCCAGAGTCTCACCAGCACCGCCGCAGCTGGGCCGCAGAGAGACGCTGCCGTCGCGGGAGAACAGCACTCCTTCTGCGGCCTCCACCGGCACCAGAGTCCGCCTCCACGAGCCCTGCGGCCGGGGCCCCTGAGAGAGGACGCAGCTCAGCTGGAAGCAGAGGGCCCAGGCCTGCTCTTCACTCACTGCCTGATCCTGGATCTGGAGCATCTCAGCCAGAGACATCTGATCATACGCACACATCTGACCCGTGCTCGTGTCATATAAAGACAACTCCATCATCTCTAACAAAACCCGTGAATGTCAGCTTTGACTAGTGTTTATAACGCTACCTGAATAAAAAGAGTACTTCCACGATTATTTATTATGTCCTTCATATGCGCGTGCTTCACACAACTCTCCTATATATAATGAATGATAATGACCGTAATTAACTGCACCTGAGAACCGAGTCACTTTGCTCTCGCTGTCTAGTGTTGTTGAGTGAATCGGTTCGTTCATACTGTTAATCGGTTCGCAGAATTGTTTTCACAGAGATAAATCAAAATTTAAGATAAATATCTGTGTATTTAGTCTACATGAAACTTTTATGGTGTTATTGTGAAAGACTGTACACTTTTTGCAAATAAATGTTTGGTTTTATAAGCGAACGCAACTAATTCGAGCCCCTGAAAAAAAAGGTTGTTTCGCGATAGCTAAGCTACTTGTTGAATTCGTTACCATTATTCTTACTAGACATAAAAACTCTCACATATTACATTCTTGCTGTAACCTATATACAAAACGCCTATGTATTTTAGAAATATGTAAATAAGACAAATCCTGAAACCTTAAGATTGATTGGTGGATGAAAATATAAATCCCCTTTGGATTTGGAAATGTCATTTCATTTTTTTTAACAGCTGAGTGCTGGTGCACAGAGGACATAGTATAACAAGAATAAAATAATTGTTCCATGGAGCAGCAGTTGTTTCTTATGCTCTAAACAATGTGATAACATAAAAATAGCAAATTCAAAAGCTTTTTTTCCTTTGTCCATGTGTTCCGCTGTCAAAACACTTTGTTACTTTGATGGGATAAATGGGGTTGCAACCCAGCCAAGCCTTGAGGTTTCACTTTAGTGGTGAAATACATTCATTAAATTCATTGCATATTCAACTTCCATTAAATTAATATATGAAGAGTTCAGATGCAAAAGCCTCTAAATGCCATTTAAAATTTTCTTCTAAAATGACCATTTTTATCAAGCCTGTATATTTCAGTTCAGTTATTTCACTTAAATGACAATTAATAGGTAATCTTCATTGCCATTTAAGTGAAATTACTGAACTTAAATATACAAGTTTGATAAAAATGATCATTTTAGAAGAAAATTTCAAATGGCACTTAGAGGCTTTTGCATCTGAACTCTTCATATTGATATATGAATATATTTTCCCCAGGCCATACTAGCAGTTAAGGAATGAGTTAAATCTCTTTTTGTGCTTGAAAATGTGCCTAATAATCATGCACACCTGAATATAAAGTGTTTTTCATTTCAAGCCTTCATGAACAATTAAATATCACTTATAAATGATAAAATACAAATAGTAGTTATTAAGATTAATGTGGTTTGGAATTGACCAAATGTGCCTGAAAAAAAAAAATATGATCAGAAAATCAACAAGCCTAATAATTCTGCACACACTATATTTCTGACTATTATTTTAAAAGACTTGATTAAAAACATAAAATATGCACATAATGAGGGTATATGACAATTAATGACTATATACTGCACATTATGCATGCTAGCATTCAGTGTTGAACTTTCCCAGTCTTGTCTTTAAACCTGTTCTAATTTATGTTTGATATGTTTTGAATTAAATGAAACTTATGGTACTTTTGCATTAAAAACATCACAATTCAGGAGAGAGCCTCTCAATAACAGCATGCTCTAGAGACAAACACAAGTCAGACGTACACTTGTAAAAATAGTTTAATGCATGTGATCCGGGGCTAAACGGGTGAACATTGGTGCTGACAGCATTGAAATACAGTTAATTTGTTATACAAGTCATAGTGGGGAAGTAAAAATTCTCATTCCGTCACATTATTATATTGTGATACTACAGACATGATTCTATTCTTAGTCTGCATCACATGATTAATCTAGAATTTATCAATATTAATAATAATAATAATAAAAAAAGTCACACCGAAACAAAGACATACACATCATACACAATTCTAAACATCATCTCATCTAGTAGCCAAGGACAAAATACAGTATCATGATTAAAAAAAGAAAGAAAGAGACAACTTTCTGTACATGGTTATCTTGCTCAAGACCAAAAGGGAAAAACAGCAGATAAAACGCGTTCAGAGACAAAAAAATAATGTACAATTCACAGGTTTAT
Source organism: Pimephales promelas (assembly GCF_016745375.1). Next base: position 7,948,024 of record NW_024121366.1, on the reverse strand, counting down.
TTGCGTGTCATGATTACTTTGACTTCCTTCGTTTTGCCTGGGTGGGACTGGCTCCAGTGTTTGATTCTTGAAAGAGGGTGGAAAAAGAAAAGGTAGATCAGACATCTCAACCAGGACCAGCATACAGTGGGTGCTAACGGGTCATGTGACCCACAGGGGGCGCTCTCTGCTCTAAACAGATGCTAGCCGAAACATCTTACGCAAGACATGCCGTCAACTCATAACAGAGAGGAACGTCCATTATTGGAGAAACAGATTATAGTATTATCAAACTGTTATTTTTGTACACATACAGTTTCTATTTCGCAGTTGTTTTAAATAAATGAATCATGCACTACTTCACCACTAGTCAGCGCTGTTGGAATACTGAAGCGCTCTATAACCATAATGTATTCTTCACATCATGCCTATTTATCTTAACACGTGACCAAAGAGAGCATGTGACCGCGAACACACGCTACGTGAATCGCATTTTATACTTTAATAAGCTATTTTGAAGCAGTCGATTGAAGATCTAAGTGGTGTGAGCATAGATGTGTTATTGTTACACTGTTGAAATGTTAAACGAAGAGGTTAAAGGTGTAGTTCACTTTTGAAAAAACTTTTGCTGATAATTTACTGAAGATGTCCATGTCTTTCTTTCTTCAGTTGCAAAGAAAATAAGGTTTTTGATGAAAACATTCCAGCATTTTTCTCCATATAATGGACTTCAATGGGAACCAAACGGTTCAAGGTCCAAAAGACACTTTCAGTGCAAAGTGCTTTAAACGATTCCAGACGATGAATAAGGGTCTTATCTAGCGAAACGATCGCTCATTTAATAAATAAAATAAAGTTTGTTTTAGAAGCACAAATGCTCGTCTTGCTCTGTTCTGTGATGCACATTCGTGACTCTCCTGTTCGAACTCGTTCATCAAAATGAACAAATCTTTTTCCGAGTCATTTGGTTCATTCAATGAACGAAACGAATGAATTGACTCGGAAAAAGATTTGTTTATTTTGATGAACGAGTTCGAACAGGAGAGTGACAAACGTGCGTCACAGAACAGAGCAAGACGACCATTTGAGCTTATAAAACTTAAACTTTGTTTCTTTTTTTTTTTTAAATGAGTGATCATTTCGCTTGATAAGACCCTTATTCATCGCCTGGAATCGTTTAAAGCCCTTTGAACAGTTTGCAGTTTGTACTGAAAGTGTCTTTTGGACCTTGAACCGTTTGGTTCCCATTGAAGTCCATTATATGGAGAAAATCCTGGAATGTTTTCATCAAAAACCTTAATTTCTTTTCGACTGAAGAAAGAAAGACATGGACATCTTGGGGGACATGGGGGTGAGTAAATTATCAGCAAAAGTTTTTTTTTTTTAAAGTGCACTACTCCTTTAATGTTGATGTACCATAGTCCGTCCGAATACTAGATTCTGATTGGCTGGAAGGTGTGTAATAAAATCGTTTAAAGTCCCCGTGGTGAAAATCAAGCTTTTAATGCTGTTTGTGTCTATATGCTGTTTTTAATACGCTTTAAGACAAATCATGTGTAAATTCATAAGTCGACAGCATTGCTGAGTATTTTTTCCTTAAAACTGCAGAGAACGCTGGTGTTTATGACGCCACAAACGATCTTGTAACCAATCAGGGATGTGTCTCCCGAAAGCATCGTTAGCCGACTATGGTCGCAAGTTCCGTTATTATCTGCATAGTTGGTGTTTCCCGAAACAATCGTTCCAACAAACATTCGCGAACAGCATCGCAAAGTTGTGTGGTTTGAACGACATCGTTTAGGCATAGTTTCTATATTGCATCACAACTGGAAGTATTACATCCTTATTTTGAGCAAAATAAGCAAGATGACATTCAGTAAAACCGGTGTCTTTTATTTAGAATACATACAAATGTGATTTACGTCTTTTAGTTTGTCAAAAGATTTAAAGTAACGTGTTTGAAGAGTGCGCATGTGCGAACGTGCTCTACTCTACAAATATTGAGTCTGGTAATAAAGCAAAACAACTGAGAACAATTAGAAATAGTCCTCAGATGACATGTCTGTAATTTATATAAAACAAATCTAGCGTTAATTGGATCTCAAACAGTTTCATTAAAAGTAGTTAACTCCACCATGTGCGAAACCAACGTGGTTGAACGATACTTTGTGACGGTGGGTTTCGCGAAACAGTCGACAACGCATCGTACTATGGTAGTGAAGCAGCGAACTACATAGTTCAGTCCCTCCAGGATTTCACGATTTTTTTTTGGTGATTTTTGCGATCAAAATGACTGATTTTGTGGTGGTAATTTCCAAAAATTTGTGAAAAAATTTGCGATTTATATATAACATTTACCATAATAGTATTCAGTCCTTCCAGTTTTTTTTGTGATTGTTGCGGGCAAAAATTGATTGATTACGCGGCCCGATTTCTTTAAAAATGCAATGGAATATGCGGGATTTTTATGCGATGAAATTGCAGGAATTTGCAAAAATTGAGGGAACTTGCAAAAATTGCGGTTTGATGAAAAAGAGAAAAAAAAGTGATTCCCCCAACATCCTGTTCTCACTAGGCTAATGTAAGAGTCATTTTCTTATTACTTCCTTTGATAAGCAAGAATACTACATCATAGAAAGTGCTGGGAATATTTAATTTCTCATCTTGTTTTATTTCAGACTGTAAGAGTGTAAATAAGGTGTGGCCCCTTTAAGAGCTGCGCGCTCCTGTTGAACTCTCTGCAGTGTTATATGTGCGCCTCGAACACCCCATGTGTGCGGGTAATTTCTGTTTGATGCTACTACTTTTATCTTATGTTGTTTATTAAGTAACGATGTGACAGTAGAACGTGTGCGGACAGTTATACGAGTTCGATTTGTGAGATGTCAATCGCCTCCGCTAGTCTGTCTGGCGTCGCGTAATTGCGTCACTTCATAACGTTCCCATGGAAACAGGGGGAAATGGCTGCTCTTATGTGAAGCAAACGCAACATTTCAACTTTCTGCTAAGATACATGTAACTTTTTTTTGCAACGAAAATGCGAGGATTAGGAAATTATGCAAACCCCGCATATTTTGCACGGAAATCGGCAATTTATGCGGCGAAAGTGCGGCGTATTTGAAAAAATGCGGCCCCCGCATAAATATGCGGACTTTGGCTGATTTTGCATTGAATTCAGCGATCGCATAATCGCGTTTTTCTGGAGGGACTGATAGTTGTACAGGAAACGCACCCCAGATCAACGTGTGATGGTCAACGAGTGGATCTCTGAGTGAGTGGAGGCAGGGCTCATTTGCATATTCATAGAACCGCACATACTAAATGAGGCAAGGTTGCTTTCCAAGTTATTTGAATAGTTTTTTTATATATATTGTAAGCAACTTGTAAGCTATAAACAAACCACGAGCACTGAAGAAATCAGTAGTCGTGGCAACCCCAAAAATTTAGTTGAGGAGAGTGCTAACCTGTACCTTTTCCTAAGTTAGATGAGGCTGACCCTGGCCTAGCAGCTCGTTTCCTCTGTCCGTTGTCAGACGCTTCCTCCTCGGGTTCCTTGTCTGTCCGTGAGCTCCGTCGACTAGGACCTTTCGCTTTCTCAGCGGTGGCTCTCGTGTCCCTGGGGAAGGAAGGCGGGCAGTGGGGTTAAGAAATCAACCCAAACGTTCACAGAGCACGGCCAGTTTGCAGTCGTACAGTCAACTTGTATGCTATATGCACTCTAATTGTCTTCTCAACTGTTCTCAATGAAGAAAGTTACCACATCTGTCCCCTGTACAACTGAGGAATTCATACTTGCTGTTTTTCCTCATCTACCACAGATAACGTCCGTCCCGTTCATGACCATATTTACTGAAATGGCCACGCTGCCCCGGGCAGGGAATCTGAATCTACAGGTCTGGTATATACATACCTTGGGGCTAAGTTGACGGGCGTCTTTCTTTTCTTTGCCCATCTGTTATAGAAGTGGAAAAACAGCGGTGAACTGCTTTGATGCTGAACAACATGTTTTTCTCCTTGCCCATATTTTGAGTACAGATCAAATAAAAGAATGATTTCAGGAATCATCCTCATGAGGTGAGCTCGTTCAGATTAACCAATACAATTACTCTTTGATTGAAACACTGAATCAACAAAAGTATCAAGCACATTCATGTTAAAAATCAGGTAAAGAATAATGAAAATAAAGTGCTCAGACAGACTTCACACAACAAGTTTAGCGTATTGATGACGAACGAGAATTACACATTGCCTTACCCTTGCTCTGCTGCAGTGGTAGTAACCCCTTGACCTGTAACTAGAGAGAGCTGAAATTAGTTTAGTGTTAAACACTGATTGTGAATTGTATTTTCTGTGTCAGCTTCAGGCCGCATCCCTGGGAGTTCGTCTGAGCCGAGCTGTTAGAAAGCTGAGCAAAAAGCGTTAGTTCAGAATACAAGAAATGATTTTGGTCGAGGACTCGATCCAGTCTTGATTGCATAATCTTTAATTAGATTAGCATACGCTAAAGCCGAAAGCATACTTCGGTTTTTGTGTGAGCTAACTGAGCATGTGTACGTGATGGAAATGTCGTCATCAGTACTCACACATGCGCAGACACTGGACAAACAAATGTCATTAGGGGTTGAACAACTTCACTGATGCATCATTGAGGACCAAATAGGCCTGAACGCAGTCTGCCTTGTGCACAGCTACGGCATATGACAGCGCTCCTACATAACAGCTTATTTTATCAGTCTATTATATTTCTCACAGATATCTGCTTGTTCTAAATCAGATACAGATAAAGTATCCAGATAAAGTTCTCCCTGGCAGCGTCTCTTTACTGATAGTGAAGCTCGAGTTTTAGCTGAGAAATATGCTAGAACCTGTCAGTTTCTGAGCTATCTTATTGATAAATCACTGAAGAGTTTACAATACATTTCTGTGCTACTGAATGATTCTGTGTTCGTGCGATCTGACTGTAATATGCACGCTACTGAGTGTGTGTGTGTGTGTGTGTGTTATGCAACAGCAGTTTAGAACTGAGTTCAGACTGCATGATTTTAGCTCGCCGACAGGTTGATATATCGCCGACAAATGTCCGAAAAATCGCAGGCAAATCGGCGCTCGTTCACGCGAGTGACAATCATGCAGTGTGAATGAGCAAAGACGCGATCTGAGAGAATCGCCAACGAGTCGTCGACGCCCGTGAGATATTTGACATTAGGGGTGCAACGGATCAAAAAACTCACGCATCGGATCGTTTCTCGGATCAGGGTCACGGATCGGATCATTTTTCGGATCAGCAAAAAAAAAAAAAAAAAAAAAAAAAAAATTCTCCCAAAATAACTGTAATAGCCTACTGACAAATTCTTTAATAATAAATAGACTTAAACATTATGATATTCTGTTTTATTTTAACTTCACAGGGTTCCAGACTGAAAGTTGAGGGCAGCATCACCTCAAATGAGAACTCACAGCGAGTTCTACAAAAAAAAAAAAAAAAAAATTCTGGTAGCACTGGGGCTGACAATAAATCACTAAGCTTAATTTAGGGTGTAGATGAAATTAACTTGGTTATTATCATTTATAATGTCTTAATATCAATTAATAAAAGTAGTGAAAATATCATCGTACTTTTTTCATTTTAGGACACTCTTTAAAGGATAAACAAAAAATGTGTTGGTAATCACATAAAAAATTCAAAAAATAAAACATTTATTTATGATATTATTGAAGTGCTGGGAAAAGATGTGTAGTAGGCTACTTGTAAGCATTTGACTATTTCTTACACATTATCATATATAGGCTGATTTGTGGACTGAAAGCCTTCTATAAGTGTTTCTCCTGGTTTCCACGTCAGCTCTGTTTGATTTGATATGGTTTATAACAGAAACCTGCGCCGAATCGGAGTGTTTCTCACTGGATCTCGTGGTGTTGATGTTATTAATTCTGAGGCGAATTCAATGGATTTCTTCACTGGATCTCCTAGTAACAGTGTTGCGTGAGCGAGATCGGCCCGCAACTGTCAAGTTCGGGGCTTTATTTTGTCAATGGATCGCTGCTGCTGCTCCGACCACGGTCCTAATCATAAATGAGTAGCGTATTTTCGTTCCACTTTCATTTTGTTTGCATTCGCTGCTAGGTAACGACTAACGAGTCGATAGATCGCTGATTGCTCAGACGCACATCAGGTTGTGATATTTGTCTCCGTCTCCCTCCCACAGATGTTTACGCGCGCTATTCTTGTCACGGATTCATTGACGCACCGCTTTACCATGCGTTTAACGTGTGGCAAATTTACTGGTCGCACATGTGCGACTGGATGTAAAATTCAGTCGCACACTCTCAAATTTTGGTCGCAGTCTGGTCTGGAGCCCCGAAATGACGCGGGGCGTTCAAGCTTCTCCGTTCCTCTGCTCGCTATGACGAAGCTGTGCGTTGACTGAACAACATGCGCACGTTTTTAAAATTTTTTTTTAATAATCAATCCGCGGATCACGTGTGTGCCGAACCGAAGACATTGATCCGAACGGATCACGGATCAGTAATGATCCGTTGCACCACTATTTGACATGCTAAATATCTGGACCTGTCTGCGATTCAAAATCCTGCTGTGTGAAGTGTTCTGACTGAAAACTATATCGGCGATTACCGACAGCCAATAGAGTGCCGAAGTGATGACGTCACTTTGTAGGACAACTCGGAAGCTAGCAGCGCATGGGTTCCCTCGACCGAAAAGCCTTCCAAAGACTTTTGGAAAATCGCAAAAAGTAAGATCGGTGTTTAACAAAGAGTTGTGACCCTTACACATTTTGTCTATCAAGATAATCTTTACAAGTTAATCCAAAATTTATACATTTTGAAGCCTATATAAAGTTTTTTTAAAAACACAAGCAGACACAATAAAGTTTAAAAAACCACAAGCAGGTTATAACTGTGTGTTCTGTGTCATAGATCAAAACGGGAAAACATTTAGAGGCTCTGTTCACCACAGACCTTATTTCAGGCGATTTAGCAAAAACCCATTCAAAAATCCCATAGACTTTAGAGCGAGGGAGACTGGAGTGCTAAAATGCTAACTCACTTCCGCGTTTTGGCCTACAGAGTGACGTCGTAACTTCGGTGAGAGAGCAGGATACAGAGCAGCGGGTTATAGATCACATATCAATGCATGGCATTGTTTCAGAAAAACGCTTCTTCTCTGTCTTTTTGGACACAAGAAATGGAAAAAAATTAGTTGAAATTTGTCAGGAGCACCCGTGTTTTTTGACGTTTCATCTAAGCTGTACCACAACACAACCAGGTCGAAAAAGTCTCAAAAAGAAAAAAAGTCTCACGTGAGAACTCCGGTCTTGCACGCGTGGTGTCGCGTTGTTTCCTTGGCACATCTCGCATGTGTTTGTTGTGAAACGTAGTTTGCGCAAGCTAGACAGTTTTGTCGGCGATTCTTCCTCAACATTCTGTTGCCAATCCATCGCGCAAAGAACAGCGACCCGACTACTTTTAAAAATCGTGCTGTCTGAACTCGGCATCACCTGTACAATAGGCTGTGTAATACTGCATTCACACACTCAATTATGAGCATCCAATGGTATAATCAAACATCTTATGAAGCGCTCTCAGAGTGAGAGCATTTATTTGTCATTTTAACAAACGAAGCGTAAAAGTGTACTTCAAATATTTCTTATCCTGTTGCACCCTCTATAGGCCATGATCAGCGATAAGTCGACTAGTCTTAACCAGAGCCCGTCTAATGGAGAGCCTTGGCACTTCCTATTAGCCCCATTGTGTATTATCTTGGTTGCAGTTCCATTAGAATTCCACTGGAGGTGATCACGGGTGAGTGCAGAATGAATGGGAGTCTATGGGGCTAAACGGCTAAATGCGTCTCTTTCACCTGCTTGTCGTTAAATTAACATAGATTTTATTGTTGATTCCGCAAGTTTAATATAGATTATAGGCCAAAAGTCGAATGAACGAGTACGTATGTCCTTTTGATTTCTTACAGGTTAGGCCGTTGTTGGCTGGAACACGCTAGCATTCTGCTATTGTGTGACGTCATCAAATTTTTGAATGGATTTTTAGAACAGATAAGTGAACTTAAAAATGCAATTTTCAGCTGAGTGTTCGTAGCCCTCCCTTTTGAATGCAACTTTCAAATTACTTGAAAAAAAATTACATCCTGAGAAAAGTGGATTTCTGGGGGTGAAACCCCATTGACTCCCATTCATTATGCACTCGACCGCGAGCGCCCCCGCATAGACAGAGTCGTTACTGCAGCCAGTCCAGAACCAGGAAGTAACCAGCCAGTGCCAATTCTCTTCAATTAGACCTTCTCTGTCTTAACCTCTACTGTGCGTGTGATCGGCCTGATCGAAGTCCTGAAAAGTGAAGCCAAAGGGCCTTGATCGCCCCCAGGTGGCTGGTCCCAGTATAGGTTATAAACCCCGCCCTCTCCGCGCAGTCTAATGGGACGTGAGGCAAACAATTTTTTCGCAAAAAAATGCTTTCTGTCATTTTCTGTCGTTTTTATCATGCTGATGGTCGTTTTTTTTATAAGTTGGTTGTAGTTAGTAATTCGATGCTATAAAAATGGGAATGTGACATGATCGACAGCTGTGTGACTGACAGCTTATCTGAGCGACTGAGGCACCAACTAACTTTTTTGTGGAATTTTCAGGAAGAGATTGGAGCATCAATTTTAATTTCTATTTTCCATAACGGTTTATTTCACACCTACTTAATGAGTACCCTGCAGTAAACTGTCCTAACCAATTCTGCGGGAGTGTGGGCGGGACCTTGATATCGCGCCTATACTTTCCCACACACTACTGCGCAGAATCCGGTCCCAAATCAGCACAAGATGTCGGTGTCATATTTAGGCTGAATCCGAATTCTCTGTCTTACTCCTTCCCCTTACCCCTACCCTTTAGTTTTGCGTGTTCACGTGAGAGGAAGGGCTATCCCAATTCTCATTTTGATCTAGGGGTAGGGGTAAGGTGAAGGAGTATATACCCCTTAAGACCAAGAATTTTCACGAGCTTACTCGTGGGTACCAAAGGGGTAAGAAATGCACTAATTTTTTTTTTACTTAAATGATTGATAAAAAAAATATGACCATCTTGTTTTGTGCTCTACACAATTATGTACATATATATTTGCAACTATGTTGTTTATTGAAACGTTTTTAAAGTTTTTAAAAATCGCTACTTTGCTACGCTAGGCTATGCTAACGTTACATTGCTGATTTGCACAATCAGTCCCACATTTCAAGATCACTCAAAATGTCCGGGATTCAGCTTTTGCTTTCTACAGTCGCCATTCATTATGTGTACATTATTTGAAACTGACACGTACGTGATCAGCTTCTCAGATGATGCATTCAGCTTCAAACGGATCCCGACTGAGACGAAAACACGGGAATATTAGATCAACAATACATTCAGATTCACCAATTTAAATGAGTGAATTCAGTCCGATTGAAACAACACCTTGTGCATGTAAACATAATGAATAGTGAAGACGGAAAGCAAAAGCCCAATCCCGGACATTTTGACGGCATCTTGAAAGTTTCGAGAAGTTTGTGATCAACACTTGTTGCCCCGGGTGACACAGACGCCAGTTAAGGACGATGTAAGATGACGTAACCGAGTGGCGTCTCATTTCATAGGGGTATGTTTGCACTAGCGCTTTCTTACCACTCGGTTTCAAGGGACAAGGGCTAGGGGTAAGACAGAGAATTGGGATTCAGCCTTAGACTTTGGCGGCTTCACTTTTCTACAATGGAAGAGAGTTAAGGTGCGTCATCCATCTTTTTTTACAGTCTATGGTGTTCGCGCACACTATCAGATGCGAGAGTACTTTGAAAGGCAATGCGCTCAGCCGTAATCGTATGCTTAAAACCCGAAGTATACTTTAGGCTCAAGGTAGTTCACATATTACTGCATATTAGCCTGACTTTCATTTGCATGGGTAAAAATAGATTATGTATATTACAAAAAAACTTAAAAAGTCTTTACCAGCTTGGTCACATGAAGCTTGGTCTTCTTGTGCGGCTTCAGGGTGAGCTGTATAGTTTACGTTAAATAAAAAAGAATAACTGAAAATTAAAAATCATTCATGTTTGACTGGACAACTAATGAAATTATCTGCATTACCATCAAGCAGTTACCTGAGACGCTAGAAGCATCAACAATTGCTTCTTTAGTTTCAGCGGAGTCGGGTACACTAGTCTCCACCAGTGAAGGCGGCTGCTGTTCCACAGAGAGCTGAGGGGACGTTGCTGTGGAGGTGCCAGAAGATGTAGTGGAAGGTCCTGGAGCAGATGCAGCAACCGAAACTGTAGGCAAACTAGAGGGTGGCGAAGAATTAGCAACAGGGCTGGACAGGTGAAGCACTCCAGAGGTAGAGGCTGGCGGTGGCATATTAGACGTTGGTGTCGAAGTAAGGACTGGAGAAGGAGAGGGCGAAGACACTTTTGGAGGAGGTGCAGATTGCGGAGATATTTGAGCAGCTGGAACAGCCACTGGGGCAGGCGGCTGGAGTGCAGAAACCGTTTCAGATGCAACCACACAAGCAGCATGTGTTGTGGCAACATCCACAGTTTTTCCTAACTGAGTGGCAGGGGTTCGCACTTTTTTATCATCGTCACTGCTTGAAGAGACGGCGAGTGTAGTATTTTTGCTTACAACAGTCTGGACCGAACTGCTTTTGGCTAAGACTGTTGTCGGTGAGAGGGGACTTCTGCGGGAAACAGCTGTAGCCCCTGGGCTAGAGCAAGCAGGTGGAGAGGCTAAACGCTGTTGAAAAGAAGGAGAGGACATTCCAGGATGTAAGGATGACTGCCCAACAGGACTAGGTTTCGAGCCACTGGCATCACAGACACCAGGACTTGGCTGTTGAGTTGGTGGTACGACACTAACAGTGGAAGCCTGGCTTAAAGGTACTTGAACTTGAAGCTGCCCGATGACAGTGCGGCTCTGCTGAGTAGCAGCAACGCTGACGGCGGGTGAGCTTGTCGGCACAGGTGTCGATGCAAGTGCGGAGGGGGATGTAGTTGACACAGAGGTAGGAGTAAGCTGGATATTGGCAGAGACTATGGGACCAACCATTGTGACAGGCTGAGACATGACGTTAGTGCTTGATGGTACGGACGTAGCTTGAAATATGGAATACACAGGTCCTGTGATGAACTGTGGACGCGTTTGTGCAGGATTTTGTTGTCGAATATCTGGAGGTCTTATGTTTTTATTGGGAACTGCCAGTACCTTGGAAACAATAGCTGAAGGAACTACAGAAGCAGTGTTGGTAGCAGAGCTAATGGGATTGGAGGTTACATAGACTGTGATCTGGTTTTGTTGAGTTGGTGCTGATGAGATGGGCCTTTGCAAGACTGTTTGAGATGGATTTGAGATGGGTATTAGATTGTGACTGGAACTTACTGAAGTGTTGGGAATTGAAGTGAGGCTTAACAGCACAGCTTGGTTTGAACTAACGCTTGATACAGCACTGACAGACTGCAAATTTGCACTGCTACTGGGAACAAAACTTGGACTTGATACGGCAGCAGATTTAGGTTTTTGATCCGTTTCACTCGTGCCAATATTTGTGCTTTGTGAAACAACAGGATTGGTTTGGTTCTCCTGAGCTAGGGGAGCATGAGGACTCAATTTCTGCACAGGGTCTCCACCCACTTGAGGATTATTTTGAGATTTCATTGACCCTGTATTGTCCAATAGTTGATTCAGAGACGTTGGAGCATCTCTAAATGCTGGCGATACAGCAGAACCAAGGTCATGTTGTGGTGTTGCCCGAGGTTGTTGTTTATCTTCAGCACGCTGTTCAACCAAATTGTTAGGCTCTTGCCGTCTGGGCTCCTGAGACGGCACCCGAGGGCTTGCCATTTTAGGTGCGGACTGCTCTCTTAACTGAACTGGCTGATGCTGCTCTGACTGTCCATCTCTGACTGTGTCAGCACTGCCAGGTTGGGTTTGCACAGAATGTAAGCTCTGTTGTGATTCTCCAGGTCCTGCCGATGGTAAAGATGCAGAGGTAGTTGGGAGCACTGAGTTGGGACTAACCATCATGTTCTGTTGACTAACCATAATTTGCTGCTGATGTGGAGGTGCTGTCAGGGAAGCCTTGGCACCCTTCTGTCTTCCTGGGCTTGGAGTGGCAGCTTTTTTATTTGAAGCAGGGCTGGACCGTCGACTATTACTGGGACTAGCCCTTTTAGCTTGCCCAACACCAGTCTGTTTGTCTTGTTTTCCTCCAGAGCTTCCTATGCCACCACCTGACGGATAAGACTGTGGGCCATTATTGTTGCCACTGGTATTATTGTTGACAGGAATAGTTGCTAAGCTTGGTGGAGCCTGACCAATTGCTTTAAGGGTGGTTGGGTTAAGACCTTGCTGATCAAAGCCTCGATTAAGGTTTGGCTGCCGCGGTGGCAGAGGAATGTTAATTTTTGGAGGGAAAAGGCCAGCAATAGAGGCATTCAGTCTCTCGGGGGACAGATTTATTTCAGAGGGTTCAGTACTAGGTGGACGGTTGGTTGGTGTTAGGGGGTGGTGATATGGTCGGGGACTGGCTCGGTTAGGGGTTTTAGGGCGGGAACTTTGGGAAGTTGGAGGAGCACTGGGAAAGTGAATATTATGTGAGCTAGTCATTGCTGTCACTTGCTGAGACTGCTGTTGGGGACTGGCTCCTGGCTGGTGGGGCACTGATAAAGGCACAGATTTCATTAAATGAGTATTAGGACCTTGGCTGGGAATCATTGGTTGATTTACATTTCCTGACTGTTGACCAATTTCAAGAGGTCCCCGGTCCTGCAAGCTGTGGTTTCCAGGGGTTTCATCTGATGGTGTTGGTTGTCCAACATCTGAAAGGGGTGTCCTTCTCGCTGCTCCAGTGAGAGATGGATTCACCATGAGTGGCATGCCTCTGGCCTTATCAGGAGAAGGCGGAACGCCTCCATGCCCTTGAAGATCGATCATTACAGGCATGTTGCCCGGCTGCGATACAGGCATTCTCTGAGATGGATCATTGGGATTGCCTAAACCCTTTGGCATGAGGCCACCTTGCTGTAGTGGCATTCGATTCTTAGCTTCTTGTTGCATTTTAATCAGCATCATCATTTGTTGCTGCTGCTGCTGCTGATGTTGTTGCTGTTGCTGCTGCGGTGTCTGTTGTTGTTGTTGTGGCTGTGACTGCAGTTGTTGTTGGTGGTGTTGTGGTGGCTGTTGTTGTTGCTGCATCTGCATTGACTGTTGCGAATGAATCTGGGTCTGGGCATGATGGGGTCCTTGTGATGTTACAGCTTGACCTTGAGGACCCTGCATACTTTGCATTTGCAGCTGCTGAATTTGTTGATGCTGTTGTTGCATCTGTTGCTGTTGCATCTGTTGCTGCTGCATTTGTTGCTGCTGCTGTTGTAACTGCTGCTGCTGTTGCATTTGCTGCTGCTGTTGCATTTGCTGCATCTGTTGCTGCTGTTGTGGGGGCATGAACTGCATTGGCTGTAATACCCTTTGATCTCCAGACTGACCAGGCTGACCTAAAGATAAAATAAAACGCAAGAATTTTTTTAATGTAAGGGATGCACAAAATAACACCTTTTCCAGAACAAGTTCGATACTTTAATTTTTGGTACTAGCCGATACAGAGTACTATGGAAGCTTGTTTCCGCCACAGAATTAAAAATAAAAAAGGTAATTGCGACTTTTTATCTCACAATTCTGACTTTTTTTCTCACAATTGCGAGATGTAAAGTCAGAATTGTGAGATATAAAGTCAGAATTGCGAGATATAAAGTCAGAAATGCGAGATATAAACTATTCGGAGGGGAAAAAAGACTTGGGCTGATAACTCGTAATTGCGAGTTTATATCTCACAATTTGGAGAAAAGATGTCAGAAATTCGACATATAAGCTCGCAATTATGTGTTATAAAGTCAGAATTGCAAGATGTAAACTCACAATTGTGAGAAAAAAAGTCAGAATTGTGAGATTAAAAAAAAATAAAATCGCACTTCTGTCTTTTTTCCTCAGAATTGCGACTTTATATCACGCAATTCTGACTTTATATCTCACAATTCTGACTTTATATCTCACAATTCTGACTTTATAACAAGCAATTGCGACTTCATATCTCGCAATTGTGAGATAAAAAGTCGTAATTATTTTTTTATTTTTTTTATTCAGTGGCGGAAACAAGCTTCCATAGAGTACCGATACCTGCCTTTGTAATTTTTAAATGTATTGGGTGGAGAATATAAATTATATTAGTTGGCTTAATTTGTTCAGCAAAGATATATTTCAGTTATTTTCATGCTTAATTAAGCCTGCTAAACTGTATTATATGAGCTTCTGTTACTTTCAATGTTCATTCTATTGCTTATCATATTTCATCTTTCATTTAATAGCACATCACATATTTAGAGCTGCTCCAGCAGGGCTCAGTGCTGAGGATTGGGTCAGTGTTCAGACACCAGTGAAATATCACAACGCTCTTCCAATTTTGATATTACAGCAAAACTACTAGCTTAATTAACGGAAATTTAAAACATTATTAAAGACAAGTAAACAGTCAGTAATTTATTTAATTCAAGTTATTTAGTTAAGAGCAGTGAGTGATTTCTTTGTCAAGCTTGTGCAGCACAGCTATATAGGCATTACTATATTTCGTTTAATACTCCACTAATTATTTTTACTTCATAGACAGCCTTCTTTTTTGTGAGTGTTTCTTTGTCTGGACACAAACACTGTACACACATTGGGTCACATTCATGAAACATTCATAAATATACCAGTAAATATGAGAGTGATTTGCACGTAAAGAGACCTTCCCGAAAACTCTTCTCCTGATTCACAAATACTTCGTAAACGTCAGATGTGATAGTGAAATGTGTGTGTGTGTTAATGAATTCCAACCAGTCGTAAATGGGATGCGCGTGCACGTTCATTCTCAATTATACCATAAATCAGGCCCATTATATCCGACATCTATATCCATATAATAACATGAATGCGAATGAAAAAGAAAGATTTCTCGGATGCAGAAATCGAAGTTTTATCATCAGAAGTTCATTCAAAATGCCACATTTTATTTTCAAGCATATACAGTGGTGTATCAGGTCCTAAAAAAGCTTGGCAGCATATTACAGATGCAGTTAATGGAGTTTCATCTGTTAATCGAACAGTCCCAGAAGTGAGAAGTAAATGGTTCAACATTAAGCTTGACCGCAAAAAAATTATTCGGAAAAATCGTATTCAAACTGGAGAAGGGCCGCCATCGATCACCAGATCTGCTATTACTGGCTCTTTTAATAAAAGTAAAAAGAAAAACCGTATGTAATTACTATATACATTTTTTTTTTCAAAATGCTCTTTAAATATGTACCCATATAATGAGCAAAACGTTCGGATGTTCAGCGCACCATTTACACATGGCTGGGAGCAGTAGATTTCTTACATACCAACTAACATTTGGAAAACACGAACATTTTAATGAATCCGAAATTTACGCCAGAGCCACTTTACACACGATTTACACACAAATTCGTTCTGCTCGTGTTTCATGAATGCGACCCATTGTCTGGTATCTGAGCATTTTTTAGATTACGAGTACAAAAGCACAGCATGCATCCATAGTTATGTAAAAACAACCAATCATCAAACAGGAGAGATTTGATTATTTACCAGGTCGATTTGCGAATTCAGAGTGTTTGGAGTTAGAGTCAAGGCCAGTCCCTTGATCACTACCCAGCCCTTGCATCTCTGCTTCATCCATACCATGAGGCACTGAATCCAGACCACTAAGACAGAGATAGACAAACTTTGTAGTAATTTGCAACTATGCAACAAAGTCGATTGTTCTACTCTAGTGTAAAAATCAAAGAATAAAAAGCCCTTACCACAGACCATCAGCAGACTGTTGTCCTTCTCCTACTTTTGGCTTTTTCTTACGAGGAGGTTTTTTCTTCTTCGGTTTAGCCTGGTTAGCAGCAACCCCACCTGCTCCTTGCTTCCCACCAGGACCAAACTGGCTGGCAGAAATATCACTTTGGAGAAGATTTACTAACAAGGGACTGGTTAAGGTCACATCCTTGTTCACTGGAAATCCACCTGCTTGCCCACATGGGCCTCCAATTTGCATCTGACCAGCAAACTGAGGATTGAAGGGCATGCCATGACCAGGAAAATGGCCATTGCCAACCTGTAAATGTTGAGAACCCAACATGCCCTGCTGTTGATTCTGCAGGTCTGAAACCATCTGTTGGCCGACATCCTGATTCCCACTGGCGTCTCCGAGCTGATGTTGATGTTGCTGACCAGCCTGTTGCTGCTGCAGCATCACCTGCTGTTGCTTTTGCTGAAGCTGCTGCTGCTGTACTAAATGGTGATTTCCTGGATGTCGCATTTGAGGTCCATGAATTCCCAATGCTTGGTTGGGGTTGCCATTAATTGGAATTTGTTGAGACTGTTGTTGTACCATTTGCTGATGTGGCTGCTGCTGCTGTAGCTGCTGTTGTTGCATTTGTGACTGTTGTGGCTGTTGGTGTTGCAGTTGTAGTTGCTGCTGTTGTAACTGCTGTTGCTGTAGCTGCTGTTGCTGCAATTGTTGCTGCTGTTGTTGTTGCAAATGAGCCAATTGTTGTTGTTGTTGTTGCTGCTGATGCTGTTGCGGAGTCATCTGTTGCTGACCCATCTGAGATTGAAACTGTGGCAGATTACCTTGAATATTGGGTGAAGGACCTCTCATCATCTGGCCTGGCATTACCCCAGGCTGACCTTTTGGTCTCTGTATCTGACTAGCTACAATGTGCTCCATCATAGCATTTTGCTGTTGTTGCTGCTGCTGCTGTTGCTGTTGTTGTTGCTGCTGCTGAAGCAATAATGCCTGGTGTCCTGGTCCTCCACTGTGTTGGTTTTGGTTCTGCATGATCCCTTGACCCTGTGGTGGCATCATTTGCTTGGGGGGAGTCATTCCACGTTGCCCTGGATTCACTGGCCTGGACAGAACAGT
Organism: Pimephales promelas; assembly: GCF_016745375.1. The sequence continues at coordinate 7,931,038 of NW_024121366.1, read as the reverse complement.
CTGGCCCCCTGTTTGGCTTTGTACAAGTTGACTTTGTGAGGAAACTACTGCCTGTGTTTGATGTTGGGTCTGTGGTACACCCATCATTTGAGTCTGAAGCCCTTGCTGAGGTTGCCCCATACTTCCACCCGCAGTGGTGCCTGGGGGTTGTGCTGGCATGCCAGTGTGGTGGGTCATTACAGCTCCTTGAAGGGGATTTGACTGCATGTGGTTTGGCCCTGAGGCTGAAGACTGGACACCTATGGAAACATTTTTAGAGGTGTTGAAACGAATTAAAGTTGTATAGAAAGCAAATCAAAATCCACTTTACATGTGCACATCTTACCAGTGTTTGTCACTTGTAATTGGGGTGTACTACCAGCTCCAGTGGTAGTAACCTGTCCTTGTGCAAAGTTATGATTAGCATTTGGGAACCCCATTGGCATTCGTTTGGGCATACCTGCAAAAGTTGTACATGCATATCTTAAAATACAGGCAGTATAACAATACACAGGGTTCGTACAGATACTGTAAAATGAAATTGCAGGACTTTCAAGGACTTTTCAAGCACTACTTTTTTGGTTTTCAATGACTACAATTAGAGATCACACTAATCAAACAATATCTGTAGTATTTTTAAAACTCAAATTACAGAAAAAAGGTATCCAAGTGATATTTAAACTGTATTTAAATACAATATGTATGAAATGTATTTTTTTCTGGGAAAATTAACACTGCAGCTCATTTGATAAACCCCCAGCAGACCTTTTTTTTTTTTTTTGAAAATATTATTTCAAAATATTTGAATTTTGAAATAATATTCAATTATTATGAATAATATTATTATGAGCAACCCAAATGCTCCTGTTAATACTACTTACAACACATTCAATAATATATATTAAATACAAAGTTTATAATGGCTATTATTGTTTAATAAATAATATTTTCAAAAAAAAAGGTCTGCTGGGGGTTTATCAAACGGGTTGCAGTGTTAATTTTGCACTAAAAGATTGCATTTGTGGGTGTTTTTTTCCCAGCAAAAAGTACATTTCATACATACAGTTTAAATAGTTAAAGGTTTTCAAGTACTTCTTCGCAAATATGGCTGTTTTATTTATTTTATTTATTTATTTCACACATACATCTTCATTTTTTAAATACAAAATTACAATAGTAACAAAAAGGTTATTGTGTGAAAAGGGGTAACCCCAGAGAAGCTAATAAAGCTTTTCAAGAGTTGTGTAGGACTTAAATTTCAAAAAGTCAAATTCAAGTAATTCAAACCCCTTGTACAAACCCTGAATATAATATCACTTTCACATTAATCAGCTAGAACATACCTCCCATACCACCTTGAGAAACCTGCCCATGTTGAGGAATGCCCATAAAGCCTGGTTGAATGTTTCCTGGTTGTCCCATCACAGCTCTCCCTGGAGATCCAACACCTTGTGGGAACCCCTGGGGGGTTGTGGGACGTGGGCCAAGCTGCCCCTGTCCCTGTCCCATCATTGGAGGAGTTCCAGGGGAGCCCTGTTGGAAAGGAGATGACGACGACCCAGGGGACTTAGCTGCAAGATTGCCTTGCGTGGCAGAGGAAGGAGGCAGAGGAGGAGGTGCTCTTGAGATGACTACACCTGGTGCTCCCTGAGGGCCTTTGGGCTGAGGGGTGGCAAACTGGTTTACCCCTGCCTGCTGCTGTTGCTGCTGTTGTTGTTGTTGCAACTGAAGTGGTGTCATTGTATTGAAAACCTGTCCAGCCTGCTGGCTTCCAAATGGATATGGTGGTGGTGGATGATTAGGGGTCTGAACCGATGCCAAAGAGGGTGGACGCTGCCCCATTTGTGGCTGTGGGGGGGCTTTCCTCCAACCTGGTCCCATGGGACCCTGGACAGGTGGTGGCTGGAGAACACCAGAGGGCAACTGGTTCCAGCCAGGAGGTACAGGCATCTGGTTAGAGGGGTTAAATGGACCACGTGCACCACTTAGTTGAGCCAGCTGAACCTGCTGCTGTTGTTGGTGCTGCTGCTGCTGCTGTTGTTGAAGTTGCTGTAGGGCAGCTGGATTTAATTGTCGATTTGCTTGCATGGCTTGTATGTGATGTCCCTGTGGGCCTAAGTTGCCGAGTTGAACATGTCCCACTTGGGGATGCTGGAGTTGTTGTTGCTGTTGCTGTAAGGCCAGCCCTGACAGCATGGGGTCCATTGTGTCTGAAAAAGAAAGTGAAAGATTTAACCCTAAAACCAAATTCTGGACAAATGTGGGCAAAATAGTTTTGATTTATTTTTAAAAAATACTTCCCTTGATCTGAGCGATACAAGACTTGGCTACTTTTCCTAAGTTTGCCTCCTGAACACACTTTTTTTTTTTTTACTCAATTCTACAATGTTAAGAGTAAAAAAACTCTTTAATCTTGTATTTGGGTCAAAAATGGGTATCCATTGAAATGATCATTGAGATGATCATGATCATAAGAACTTATTGGAATGATATTTTAATGTAGTTAAAAAATAAATAAAACAAACATAAGCATAATTTACATAGAAAATATGGTACTTTTTGAAGTAAATAAATTCAAAAATACCCCCAAAATAAGAAAAAAACACCATAAATGGATAGACAAAACTTTATCGAAGACAGTGATACAACATTTATAATAAATAAAAATTAGGATTACACCCGAGCCCTCTGTGCCCACATTTGTCCACAATTACAGGTTTAAGGGCTATAAAGTGAATAAGGTTTGAGGGCTACAAGAAAAAGATAAAAGGAGAACTACATCCCTGTTATTACAGTTTTTCTCAATTGCTTTGGCTCAGTTCTCAAATGTTTTTTTTATTTCCCAAAACATTAAGTTCAGATCTCTGAACAATTCGCTTCTTTTTCACACCAGATTGGAATTTCTTATTGATTTGAGCAAATTGCAAATGCTTTGGCACATGTGTGCAAAGAGTACATACAACTGTCTGCAATTTGGACAACAAAGAATTGCATATGGCTTGTTGATCAAAACTGATGACTCGATTCTCACTTACACTGTCAAACACTTCAGAACTTCTCAGACATTTTTTATTGTGTAAGCCATCACATTCAAAACGATCTATTCAATTATCATAATTAGTATACATGCATGTATATTCTAAAATATATCTGACATTAACATTGTTTGTAATGTTTGCTAAATTGGCACATGACTTCTAATTGCATTCACAATCTAATTGCAAATTACCTCTAATATGAATCAACCATTTAACCATTTAACCAATCAACTTTGGGAGTATATATATATATATATATATATATATATATAGAATGGAGGACATTCACAACCCTGAACTGCAGCAACAAGCTCATGGAAGAGCAATTGGAAGGCGTGTAAAAATACGTGGTGGTGGTAGAGGAAGAAATAATCGAGGAAGAGGTGGAAATAGAAGAGTCAGAGTCTCTGATGAAATTAGAGCCACACTTGTGGATCATGTCATAAATCTGACCATTGCAGGGGATGGGTGCAGCATTCAAGGAGATTTTTTCCACGGTGTGTGGCAATGGTAACATCAGATGTGATGTTGATGAAAATCTTTGGCCTGACCAACGTGAGCGACCAGATGTCCACCAAGAATAATTTTTTTCTTTTTTTTTTTCTTCATGAATGTTATTTGTTGTTTGTGTATTTGTGGTAATACACAAATATGAAATGTAAAGTGAAATCTTGTTACTCTTGTCAGTTACTTTACATGTACAGTAAATACACTTGTATTGTGTATATACACATGAAGTACAAAAATAAACACTGTAAAAATACAAATGTTCATAGAATTTTTTTTTTCTACATACTATTGACTTTTCTCAACAAATAAGAGATTTGTTTACAGTAAACCCTTAATTTTCATGGTTGACTGTTGTGGTGAAAAAACAACTAAACATTTTGACCAGTGTGGCTCACACAATGACAAAAATACTTTAGATTTTGGTGGCCTTGGCCAAATTATTGACAAAATAACTAGGTTTTGAAGCATGAATTAAATGTTTTGGGTGAGTAACTACATTTTGCAGACATGCTATAAAGTTTTGAAGTTCCTGCAAACAGTTGTGACATTTGCACTCACAGTTTAGAGAATGTTAAGACTGTTTCGAAAAATGTGCCAAAGCAATTGAGAAAAACTGTAACACTTTGTTTGCTTTGCACAGCAACCCTTTACCCACAAAAAATCACCTTAGGTGATCTGGCAACAGAGGAGAAGTTCCTACCCACCTGTAAACCAACAGCTGCACTATGGCTTTAAACTTCAGGGTCAACTTTAAGTGTGGTTTAAAAGAAAAACTAATTTTTTTTAATTCGGTGAGTGTATTCTGTCTAACTTAAACACTTCTGATTGGCCATTCTGCCTCAAGAAATCAACAGATATGTCTGTGATTGGCTACATTGCTCAACACATTGTAAATAGACACCTTTGGCGCTCTCCAGAAAGGCCTAAGCAGCCCACTAATATTACACTGTTATTAGTTTCAGCAGACGGTGCACACCCCTGTAGATCAGGTCAGTCGCAATGGTGCTCCTAAATATTTTTTTCACAAATTATCACACTGTAGAGCCTTGGAAAACATTTTTTCCTATGTTTCAGTGATATCACAACTATAGCATGTAGGGCAGTATGGAGCATGAAAGCCAGAGTCATAACTGTCTTTGGGCCATACCTGTCTGTGAAGGCGGTCTTGGTGCTCTTGGTTGCATCTGTCCACCACTGTTCGGTACCATTCCCTGTGGTGCCATATTAGCCCCCGGGGGCATCATGGACACCGAAGGGTTATTCATTCGCATTCCAGCTGAAAAACAAGCATTTCTTCAGCAAACATCTGCCTAATGAGACTAGTCATCCTTAAAGGGATACTCCACTTTTTTGGGAAATAGGCTCGTTTTACCACTCCCCCAGAGTTAAACTGTAGGGTTTTACCGTTTTCGAATCCATCCAGCCAATTTTTCTGCTATTTAGAAGAATATCAGTAACAGACAGTTTCTGGTCTCATTGACTTCCATACTATATTTTTTTCCTACTATGGAAGTCAATGAGACCAGAAACTGTCTGGCTACTGATATTCTTCCAAATAGCAGAAAATCGGCTGAATGGATTCGAAAACGGTAAAACCCAACTGTTTAACTCTGGGGGAGTTGTAAAACGACCCTATTTCCAAAAAAAGTGGAGTATCCCTTTAAGACTGTGGTTAGTTTTGTTCAGGCATGTTCTGGGAGCAAGATTGAAGTACAATGTGTTAAGATAATCACTTGTGCATAATTACCCTGGCCCTGCTGCATGGGGAAGCCAACATCCATTCTCATCTGACCAGGCGCACCGAGGGGTCCATTAACCCTTACTTCTTGGCCTCGGATCTGTCCAACCGCAACGTTGATAGCACCTTCACCTGTGTGAACCCGTCAGACGAATCAACACATTTGCTGATTGCACAACAAAGGCTAGAGGGCGTGACGTCACAGTCGGCCGGAGTGACTGCGGTTACACACACTGAGCGGCAGCATTTGTTTTCAGCACGAGCTTTGAGATTGACTGTACAACTAGATTTGACAAGAAATCTGAGGTTTAATTTTTACCGACTGACGGAACTGCAGATCTGGGGAGCAGATGGATTGCAGCAGTTCACAGAAACAGTCAGCGAAAAGTAAATTTGCAGTTACCATTTTGTGTCAATATGCTGAATTTTGGGGTAAAATCATACTCTGTTTTCTGTATTGTTATATACAACTCATCAATTAAATATTTACCATTGTATATTCTGCATAATTGGATGGGTTTTTTTTTTTTTTTTTAAACTATACAAGTTTTAGAGTGATCACATGGATTTAGACCTATATTGTATAAAGCGTTCACAGGCAAATTTGCTTTAAGCGTTTCCCCGGCGTTGAAATCAGGCACATATATGTTTTCAAATATCAGGAAACATGATTACTGGCTGCATGGCAATATCCATGGATCACTGGATCTTTGATTAGTTGTAAGGAACACTATATCGAAATTAAACCTTTAATTTAACCTGATAATCGTTTGTTTTACTCGCGTTTTCGCAGTTTCTCCTATTAAATCCAGTCACGCAGCTGCTCTTTTGCCACTCAGTCCAGCTGAGGGGGGCGTGAAAGTGACATCAATGCATAGTTACCCTCAAAACTGCAAAGCGCCAATAAGGTCAAAGATGCAGTGCAAGGGGTTTGTACCTTCGATCTGCACCGAGAGGATGCCCAGGTCGCGCAGCTGCTGCTGGTTGTTTTGGGCCAGGAGGCGCAGTCGCTCGGCCGCCTCTCTGGGGATGTTGAACGTGACCCGCACACTGTTCCACGGCTCCACGCGCTCGGGCTCCAGCTTCTTCGTACCTTCATGAGACACAGAGTGGAGGACAGCAGAACTATAAGCCAACGGGGATGGGGGGGAAGAGTTTGGGTATTTAAGTCAATGTCTACTAGCTTTATAACACAACAATACAAGAAATAAAACTGCACTTGTCAAGCCATTTCATGAACAGTAGCCAAAACTGAGTCGTAAACTGCACACATTCTAAACACTGAGCAAAGACGGCGTTAATCTTTATATTTTAAAGCTACACTGTGTAACTCTTTTAGTTTATTCTTAGTTCTTTCAAAAATATATGTGCTCATTAATGTATATTTACTTCATTCACGTAATAAAGTATTCTCGTGAGTGTATAATATGCCATTGAAAACACATACGGGTAAGGGGTTCTAATGTCGGTCGCCATGTTGCCCCTCCATCTTGAAAGTACATTAGCCAAAGAGGGACATAACCGTTAATTCAAGCTTTGCTTTTCGTGTTTACGTTTGAGTTAACACTCATGGACGAGGTCGAGCTGGAAGCCATGTTAATCTTGGACTACATTGGCCACCGTAGGAGTTAAAACCAAATCAGAATTGAGAGGAACAGAAACTAATATTCACTGGATGCTCATATACCTTTTCACCGCTAGATGGGGGTAAAAATTACACAGTGTAGCTTTAACATTTGTAGCTAATTAACGAACAATGAGCAAAACATTTGTTACAGTATTTATTCATCTTTGTTGATGTTAGTTAATAAAAATCCAGCTGTTCATGTTAGTTCACAGCGCATTACCTAATGTTAACAAATGAAGAGTTTGGTTCCAAAACGCGATAAACGCCATTTTAAAAAAAAATGAGTTACTGCAAAAATCTGACTTTTCAATACCGACCAGATACAAAACAATGTTTAATTTTACGTAAAATGGGATATCCGCCGTGTTATTATGTAATGTTTTCTCCCTTTCTTTCCAAACCGCGACAAACGCCAGTCTCCCTTTTCTGCAAAATGCCACATATCCGCTAAACCAATCACAACGCACCATTCCACGCAATGTAAACAGTAACGGCAGCGCTTTAACTAACCCGGCTTCCTAGGTTTTCTCTATTTTGTCCTTTCGATCAACAAACAAACAAAAAAATGAATAATTTTGACAGCATTGGTGAACCTGCGGAGGGTAAGGCATCCTGCATGGGTAAACGTGACATCGAAATCGAATCATTTACGTGAGGAAGAAGATAGACTCGGGAGGAGGAAATGCCGGCTGTTGCTTGTTCTCACACGACAGCATCAACTTCTGTCACGCTGACACACTGACCCCAGAGGATCTTTTGGAAAACTTTCAGTTGTTTTATTCAAAGTCAATGAAAACCGAGCAGGACCAAGCCAGTTTACAGCTGATCGCCGTCAAAAAAGTTCAGCGGCGACGTCCCAAGGTTGACAACAGCGATATCGTTAGATCATGCTTAATAAATCATAATTCATGATGATGTGCTCGTCTTAGTTAATGTTTTAATTAAGGTTTTGTTCATCCATGAAGTCATGAATGAAAAACGTTGAACTGTTAAAAAAACGTTGTTAGTTCCTGATGATATTAATATGAATTAATGCATAATTTATTTATCCATGAATTCATGACAATTCATGACATGAACCCTTAAAGTGTTACGAATATTGTTATATTAAAGCAATGGATTTATAGTATGCACAAGAAATTCAATGTGTATAAAATTTTATTTTGATTAATTGCATTTTAAAAAAAAACAAATTATTGGATTTATTGCATTTTGGGGAAAAAACGATCTGTTTTTATAATAAATCTTTGGAAATCAAAACCTGGATTTCATTTTTTATTGTTATTATAACCTACAAATGCTATGTGAAAATGTGAAACCGAAAATAGTGGTTTTCATCTTCCCATTTTCTTGCTAAAGAAAACACAGTTTTACTCAAATTCATCAAAATGGATTTATAACGTTTTGGAACCAAACTCTTCAAATACAACCTTTGATTTAAATAATGTTGACAGTAATATTGACTAAGATTAATAAATGCTGTAGAAGTATTGTTGATTCTTACTGTGTGAGTGAAGTGCATTGTGTGATATTTAAGAGGATCTGTTGACAGAAATGCAATATCATACACATAACTGTGTTTCCAGTGGTGTATAAAGACCTTACGCGATGAAGTGTTGTTTTTATTACCTTAGAAGAGCAGTTTCTACCGCCTCTACACACACCGCAGGTCTCCTTACATCGACATGCCATGTTTCTACAGTGGCCCTAAACGGTTTCGTCTCTATGTTGTGCGTCGCGCAAAGAAGTGAGCTAAAGTCAGCGAATAAAACACTGACATAATGATGAACGAGTAACAATAATATTCGCAATTACATTTTACTGAATAATAAAGTAAACATTTCTTAATTTACCTCTGTAAAGAAACCTCATTGCTGAACTGGCTACTCTCTGCGGTCTCAGACGGCGACCGTAACTTCTGTCGGTTGCAGTTCGTAACCTCACCTCTAGATGTCGCTAAAAACCACACACTGCACCTTTAACTAATGAACCTTATTGCACAGTGTCACTAATTTTTCATAAGAAATCCATCGTTCTCATGAACATGAATATTAATAAAAGTTTCAAGCCAAATCTTGACCTAGTAAGAGCACATCAGGCATCCCGTGTAAGACGGTGTCCAGCTTCTCCTGAAAGTCCTCGTCATTCATGTTCCCTGTGAAAGCAACATAGATTGTGGAGTTGGTGGATCCATCGTCTCCATCTTCCACGCCGGAGTCGTGATCCGTGAGCGAGACGCCTGGAGGTGTTCGGGCCTCCTGGGAGAGCTCAGGCGAGCCGCGCTGGTCCGCCATAGCCCTTCACCTAAACAGCTGTGTACCTCTGGAGACTGGGAGAGGAACAACAAGGTGCGTCACCATCCATGGCAGATCATCACATAAACAGCAATAATATACTTTCCTTAGACCTTGAATACACTGAGATTCGATCATGTGTCAATATTCAAAGTGCCACTGCTATTATGGTTTTTTGGTTATACAACCTTTCATGCAGTGTGTATTACAGCTGTCTGTAAACGTAGGCGCTCTGTAAAGTTATAAAGTCGATCGTGCACGATAAATAAAGTGATTGCCTCCTAAAAGAAAGAATCGTATGGAAGCAAATAAGAGACATAGTTTTGAAATGTCTTATTTTGAAAAACATTTATCTGAATTTATTTGCACTGAATTCACCCCTTTGAAATTATTTTACTTTGGAAACCACACATCTGAATTTATTTTCTTATATTTTATTTCTTATGAATTTATTTTAAATTTTAACAGTTCTTGTGCTGATATCATTAGTTGCCATCGTACTATTTTCAGAAATAGTAAGCTATAATATTGCGTGCGTGATGCAATGCTGTCAGACTCGAGTGTGTCATTTCAGTGCAAAATGATTAGGTCAAAAAGATTTAATATACTGCAAATGGTCTACTAAAAAAAATCTAATATTTTGTACGCATGAATGGCAATTGCACTGATATAAAAACTTTGGCCAATAACCAATAAGACTAATTCTTTAAATTTGATAGCCGATAACCGATATATTGGCCGATAAAGTTGCGTTAAAGTTTAAATTGCAGGTTAACCACCAATTGCAGGGGGGGGGGGGGGGGGTTACTGCTTTTTTTTCTTTGCATGGTTGTGTTTATGGGGAGCAATATAACATGTATCCGTGGTTTTTCTCTTTTTTTTTAAGTCTTATTTTTCATAAATTTCAACTTTAATGTAAGTCGCTTTCTCCTCTGTCATTTGAACGACCGGCTGACTTCCTGAGTCTATGAAACCACTCCCTCAGAAACGGGCAGTGGGCTCAGATTGGTTAGTTTGGGCCGGCGTGTTGTGAATTACGATTGTCATTTTCAGGAATATAATCAAACATAAATTGTATCCATTGTTGACGATGTACAGCGTCCGTGGGAAGCTCGAACACAGAAGACCTGACAGCTGGGTGAACAACACACTCGACGAGCCGCAGAAATATGCGCATGCCCTTTTTGGCATATTCCGTAGGGAGGGGTTGATGCAAATGTATGGGTTAGTGATGTCTAAAACCCGTTGTAGTCCCAGTTGAGTCGTTTTTGTAGGCTTTAAACTTTCTGATTTTTAAAAGACGATATCTCTGCTTTAGGGCTGGGCAAAAAAATCGATTTTTTTCCATATAAAGGGCTCGCGGAGAGTAGTATGAAGCTGCAGACTCGGAGACCTGCATCTACAGTCCCCCTGCACCCAGAGTCCCGCATTCTCAGACCCCTCGTTTTTCGAGACCGCGCCTCCTATCAAATTGTATCGGATAAACATGTGAAGAACAAAACATGAGTATAGGCTATCTTCAATTTTATAGCAAATCGTAGTAGCCTACTCGTTTGATTTATTTTTTAATAAAACTAATTTAGCTCATCGATACAACATATGAATAGTCCATTTAATAGCTATTTGTAAAGATAGTTTGTAACAAGATTTGAGCCGTTAATGTATGTTTTTTCGCCCTCTTCCCCTCGAATATATTTAGATAGCTTACGTTTACGTTAGCCTTTAGCCTTGGACTTTTTGTAGAAATGTCTTAAATGCTGCAGTTATTTTCACTGCCCATTTTGTGCCCCCATATATTTCAAACCCACAAAGTTGTCCAAAGTTTAAAAACATCTCAACTTGAGATTCTCAAGGGACACTCCAACAGAGCAGTGCAACATGGTAACTAACATTTGCAAACATATTTTTCTTTTTTTTCTTTCTTTCTTTTTAAAACATCATAAGACATGTGCTATCGGTCCTATGGAGTTGCCCCTGCCGAATCCAGCAACATATAATTTTATGATTATGCAAAGTGACTTATAAATGAGTTTTTTTAATGCAATTGAAGACAAAAAGTTAAGTCACGAACACTGTTTTTTCTTCCTTTTTTCTTTACAGCAAAATGATGTTTAGGTGATCATTAAATGAAGTACAGAATTGTTTATTATTGGTGTTTCGTCTATTCTGATTTGTTTTGCTTCGCATTCAAAATATCAAAAAACAGATATTATAATGTTAGCATGGTAATGTTAATTAGACCATTATAGGTTGAACTGAAAGAAAAATTGGAATTTTAATTTAAAAAAAATATTTAAAAAAACATTGTAGCAATATAATATCACATAGCCTTACTATTTTTCTGAAGATAGTTCAATCTGCTAATTGTATCCCTTCCATCAGTAACAATTAGTTTTTTGACACATGCATTAAGCAGGGAACACAAATATTTATTGGATAATTTATTTGAAGACCGTAATATTGCATCCTATTGTTTTTAATTGCATTTGGATAATGCGCTGTACTCTGTGTGCGGGTGTTATTCGATCTTTTGAACAGCAGGAGGCGCTGTGTTCGAAAAACGAGGGGTCTGAGAATGCGGGACTCTCGGTGGGGGACTGTAGATGCAGGCTCCGAGTCTGCAGCTTCATAATATTGCTCGCGGACGCGGTGCTGCATCTTCTCGTCTCTCTGCACTAGGCAAGCGCTAAGCGCTGCAGCTGTCGATACACACACGCGTTTAGGAGTCGGGACATGACGGAATATTCACTTGCACAATCGGGCCAGCATTGCATCGTAACCTATGATCGTAACTAACATTTATCATTTATTTGCTCAAGCAATGTTAAACCATCCCGTGCTCGCGCACTCTCAGAGATTTCTTTCACTGCGTGCACAGCCTAAATCCGCCTCACAAACAGCTCGCCAGAAACAAAAGTTTTATCCCTGGATTATATCACTTTAACAGTTAAAACACGCGACATTATGTCAAAACTCTGGTCTTGGTGAGTAACCTCGTAAAGACAGTCGGTAATGTCTTAAATTAGCATTAAACGCGTGTGACAGAAAGTTAATGAAACAGTAATGGATTCGCGCACTAGTTCTTAAAGTGAACGCAGCCATTTGTGTCAGTCATTAATTCTGTTGTCATAACAACAGAATATAGTATTAATTGTAAGCAATCAGAATTAATAGCCTTTGTATTTAATTCAGTCTGGACTAAAAAGACTATCCAGTGTTATTTTACATTGGATTACTTTATTCAGTTTCTGTAGTATATCTGACATACCCAAAAAACTACCCCAAAATGTCTCTTAATTTTTGTCTTTATTCTATTGTATTTATTTGTGCTACTTTTTTCAATTTAATTCAAAGATTGAAATCAAGCATCCATACATAAACTCTTAAAAAAATTACATTAACATTTAGGTAAGATCAATGTAAAAAATGTCTAAATATTTATATATTTATCTATCTTAAACATAAAATAACATGATGCTGTTTGATCAAGCTGTGCGACTGTTCTGTGCGACTCTTTTTTTGCATATTGCATCAAAATCCTGTCTAGTCTTTGTATGCATTTAGTGTACCTAAAATAAAAAGTGTTTTATATATAGGTTTATGGCTCTTAATTTTCTTGTATTAATTAACCACTAGTAAACTTATGTCCACTGTTCTTTTTTATAAATATAGGATTTTTATTACATCTTCATTATAGTTGAATCGAGAATCAAATCAGGAATCGAGAATCAAAATCGAATCGAACTGAGAGCTTGCGAATCGAAATCGAATCGAAATTGAAATGTGAATCGATACTCTGCTTACACTGAACTTTCAGCGCTGCAACTTTGCAGATACTGTTCATGCACCAACAGCAACATTACACACTATTTAAAATGAAAAGTGAAATCGCAGTCAACCCACCCCCCCCCCCTTTAAAATGCATTAAAATAACATTTATAGGGGTTTCTTCAAACATGTTTTTGTACAGTAACTAGGTGATGACGTCATGAGAGGGAGTGTGGGCGGTGATACACTCACTGTGTGTGTGCGGGGTGAGGGAGAATAAAACGATTCGCGGGACTCCAGCAAACTACAAATAGCTAATAAAACATTAAAACTAATACATTTGTATTCATCTGTTGCAAGAAAAGCAACAAGAACAACTAAAAGAAAATAAAAACGATTAACAGGCCAGGGTTTCTATTTATAACACGTTTGCAGCATTGAGTGATGTAGCCAATCACAGACGTTGATTGATTTGTTGAACGCAATGGCCAATCAGAAGCATCTATGATAGACTCCCCTCACTGCTCAAAACCGACTTTTTGGTCAGTGATGATGAATTCTGTATGCTGGCCAATCCTCTAATTATAGCAAACAAAGTGTAGATATTATAAAAGAAGATTCATTGATCATAACAATTCTACGCATTCCGTAAGCGCTATGATTGGTCTGCTAGAACCGCTCCACAGGTTTCACATGCTCCCTCTGCATGCGCATGCTCGTCAACGAGGACAATGATGCAGAAGTATAAATGAAAACCAACGCGTAGTCTATAGCAATGTTTCCCAACCCTGTTCCTGGCGGCACACCAACGCTGCGAGTATTCTTTGTCTCCTTTATCAAACACACCTGATTCGACTCATCAGCTCATAATCAGATGGGTTAATGAGCTGATGAGTTGAATCAGGCGTGTTTGATTAGGGAGACAAAGAATACGCACAGTGTTGGTGTGCCGCCAGGAACAGGGCTGGGAAACACTGGTCTATAGTGTAGAGGCTCCGCCGTAGGTCCGACACAGAAGTATAAATCAGCCTTACTGTACGTTTACACCGCCGCCGACTTGAGCTTCCAAAGCGGCCGGAAGTCATTCATTTTCAATGGAAGCTGGCTACTCTCAGCTGCAAGAAGCGTCAAATCCATCGGCGTCGCGTTTTGGGCGTTTTGAGAGTCAATCAGAAAGTTGAAAGAAACTCAACTTTATGGTAATAATGAGCTGTGACGCGGTTCAGCGGCAAGCAGCGGCAAAACGCCAGCAGCCAATCGGAATATAGACGTCCTTCACGCTGGCTGATTCCGGAGAAACATTCAATGTAAACTTTTGTTCCCACCAAAACATTAGTTCTGAGAAAATGGAAGAGGAGCTAATAATCACCGTTGCTGTGATTCCTACTGGTTTCTAGGGCTTTTGCAATAACCGCAATATTGTAGTAACGGGCTTCTGACATGTCAACCGCAGATTGCACGTAACCGCAGCAACCGCGATATTCACGTTTTTTTTTAATATGGCTACCCTTCCTGTATTGAACTTAATGCGTATTGAATGTTAAACAAGTTCATAATGATAACAAGACTGTTTATCATGGTGATGTGTAGCCTACAGGCTTCACACAGACAGTGAATGAGAGAGATCGGCAGAGCGCGTGCAATTACCTGCGCCTGTCTTTGAAGTCGTGAATAGCTTGTCGCGTCAAAGGGAAGCGAAATATTTGTCGCATCATCATTTTAACGTTCTGTTCACGGGTATTTTCCCATAAATGCACGGCAGCAGCAGCGCTGGTCAGCATCCCACAGCAAAAGGAAGCCGCGGGGAAATAAAATCAGTGAGTCACGCATTGAATCAATGCTATATGGGTCTCTAATAAGTGAAGCATCAGCGTTGCCCGTGCGACGCATTGCTGCTCAGCTGAGCCTTGAAAAGTTGAACCTCAAAGTTAAAAGTAATTAACATCTTGTTTCTTTACATCTCTTTTAATGAATCAGCTTTTTTAAACGTGTTCGTTGAATGAACGGTTCAATGACTCGCTCAAAGTCCGTTGTCATAACAATATCAGGGCTCGAAATTAACTTTTTTACTTGGTAGCACTGGTGCTACCAACTTCAAAAATTTAGGAGCACCAGCGAAAATTAAGGAGCACTCACCAAAAATTAAAGATCACCACAACTACAAATTATATATAAACAAATTTCTTTTATTTAAAAACAACACCAATCAACACCAACAATCACTGGGGCTTTACACATCCTGTGGCCAGGATTTGAAATTTGGTCTCCGGGCTCTCTGTCCCTCCTCCATCCATCTCTTCACTGAGGCTGAGGCATCGAACGCCTCCAAAGGAGGACCCTCAATGCTGATTTGGATTAGATCTTCTACTGTGTTAGGATGTAATGAAGATCTAATGTCTGATTTTCATTCCTAAATGACAACTTTTTGTCTATTAAACATGTCTATTATAAATCACAGCGGAACATTATGGTGCTCCTGCTGACCCAGAGAGTATATTCAACTACGCAGTATTGTTATTTCTGTGTTACAAATATTCTTATCACAGAAGAACTTGAATCGGAACTAGAATTAAAGGTTATGGTTTGGATATAAACACTGACGTCTACAGAAGCGATCAAAATAGAGACAAGCACCTTTTGAAAGTAACATGGAGCATCAAATAACAATTGTATCGATCACATTGTTACTCCACTAGGTGGCGACAAGTGACTTAAAACTTTAAAAGTATTTGTTATTGAATCATTCATTCAAGAGATTTGTTAAAAAAAAACGCTGATTCATCCATTAATGAAACAAGCAAAGTATTTATTATGATATTACTCATATATTGCTATATAATACTAAATAAGCTATGTATTAATAAAACAATATAAATAAAAACGAAAAACATCCTCACTATCAGCATTGGCATGTCCATCAAGCAGGACGCGGACATAGACATACACGATCACACACTCCTTGACAGACAGGTCGGTGTCTCCATCGATAATGAAAGAGATGTACTGAGCTGACGACACTTTAACTGCGGTGTTCTCGCGGATAGTATCTATCTGCTATGACCCCGTTGATATTGGCACACGTGACAACGGAGCGCCGCGAAAGGGAGTGATTGACAGCTGATATTAACCAATCTAAAATATGCTTTAAAGTTAAGAACGTAAGGATGAAGCTTGATTGGTTATGTACAAGCGGCAACCTCCCCGTCTCTCTCTTGAAGCCAATACGGAAGTGAATTAAACTGCAATTTATCGAGTGGCCGCTTGAGGCTGGCTGCAGAAGCGAGTCAAATCTGTATCTCCCCCATGTTAAAATGCCCAACTTTACAGCAGAAAAAAACATGTTTACAGCCTGGAGCAAAAAGTGGCTTTGGTCTATAGAGCTCATTTTTCCCTTCATGACAACTGTGAGGGGGGTGAATTTTTTTACAACTCATCTGTTTAAATTCTATTTAAGCCTTAAAGTTCTGCATAATTAAGGGCGTGGCCACTTGAGTGACAGGTGGATTCATGCTGCCGCTTTCACTGCTAGTCGTTTGTCTGCTGTCTGTTAGCGTCACCCTCAGCTGTGTTTCTGCTTTTCCGGGATTATTTCATACAATTTAATACATGTATTATACCTTCGCCCGTGCACGCCATTGGATTCCGTCGTGTTGAGTATGGAGAGAACAACCAGCACCGTGTTTCCAGCTGTTTCCCTCGCATGCACTAATGGATGTCTGATGATTTCAGCGCGTTCTCTCCGTCCATGCAATAGATGCACACCCAGACACCCTTGAATGAGCGCGGATTTCTAGTTCATTTACTTGAAGTTCTGAGGTAATATTTGGTTTGACCCATCTGAGAGGCGGCCAAAATCGGATTGTAAAATGGACTGAATTAAAGCTATTTACGAACTTGGCGTGAGATGCCGACTGACATGTGTGCTTGCCTTGAATCACTGTCGCATGCACAAGCTTAGAGCAATATTGTAAGTAACTTATACATTTTAACTAGCAGAATAATAATGCATCACAATGCACATAGGTGACTGCTTGTATGTTGTGAGAAATGTGTGATCTGTGTTAATGTACTTGTATATATGCTCTTAACTAATTGCCCCTTGTGAGATTAATAAAGTTGATAAAAAAAAGTAAAGTAGTCTCACTTTTAGTTACGTCTTAACTATTATAATATTTCGAAGGGCAAAACATGAATTTAACCATTGGCTTTACTTTTTCAATCAGCTGTCAATTCAGCGGCAGTAGCATAGCATTAGCACCTCAGCTCCACCCGCGTCCCGCCTCTTTGCCCATTTTAATTTATCCGGTAGTGACGAGAGGTGACGCACTGCCAAGATGGCGACGGTCGGCCCCGCCTACTTTAGGCCTCAAAATCGCTCTTCAGAAACCTATGGGTGACGTCTATGGTTATGTAACGTTGGATAAAATGATGGTCCGGCCACCGCGTATCAGCGCACATAAGGTACACAGTAATTTTGCGAACCTTTTGTAGAGAAATGAAAACAGGTCGCACCACAACCATTATTTGCACTCGCACTAATGCTCCCAAATATATTTTTAGGTCGCACAGGTTAAAATTCAGGAGCATATGCGACCAAAATGGTCGCAATTTCGAGCCTTGAATATGCGCGCTGAGTGAAAGTCGCATATTGCGCATATTCTGTAGACGCTGTTTAGTTTTGGTTACATTGGTTACTGAAAATGTCCTCGTTTTTGTCCACATCGTTAACTTTATTTATAAAGCAACAAATACATATAACTTAAATAAATAAATAAATGGCGGTAATACCGCATATTGCGCTATTGAGCCACTCAACATTACCGCAAGGGAAATTCCATAACCGGAGTGAGAGTGAGAGTCCCTTTTATGACATCACGCCCAGCCTAGTGGAAAGAGGGGACGTGCTTAAAGGGTTAGTTCACCCAAAAATGAAAATTAAGTCATTAATTACTCACCCCCTTGCTGTACCAACCCTGTAAGACCTTCGTTCATCTTCGGAACACAAATGAAGATATTTTTGATTAAATTCGAGAGGTGGATCACTGCTACATAAGTGATCTAAGGGATTTGAAGCCTAAGGGATTGAAACTTGATGGCGCAGAAAGTCATTAAAGAAAATGTTTAAATATTCCATGTGCCTACAGTGGTTCAACTATAAGTTTATCAAGTGACGAGACTACTACTTGTGCGAAAATACAAACAAAAAAACTCTTTTATTCGACTGTTCCTTTTCTTCCTTGTAGGCCTGAGACGAGAGTTCATGAGATTTCCACGACGCATGCGCGAGAACTGAACTGAAGTAGTTGAAGGAGATCGCAATTCTCGCACATGCGTCGTGGAAATCTCTTGAAGTCTCGTTTCAGGCCAACAAGGAAGAAAAGGAATAGTCGAATAAAGGCGTTATTTTTGTTTGTTTTTTTCTCACAAAAAATATTCTCGACACTTGATAAACTTAGACCCCGTTTACACCTGGTATTAAAATGCGATCTGTATCCAGATAAGTTATCCGGATAATAAGTACTGATTCCGTTTACACCTGGCCACATAAATGTGTTTTTGCAAAACGGATATAAATCCGATCTTCACCTCCTGCGTTATATGCAGATTTATTGGATTGCACGCCACCAAAAGCAACAGATCTGAGCGGCATTTTATTGATTATCAGCTAATTTCCAAATCAGAGACATCAATAAGAGAGAGTGGCAACAGGCCTGGTAAGATAATTTCGTTTCTTTACTTGAAGATGTGTTAACTGCGTCTGTGACTTACTTTCACTTTTATTTGCGATGTTTGCACGTTGAATAGACGCTCAGCTGCTCATCTGCGGTGATGCGTGTCGCGTGTCGAGTCTGACTTAGGGTTGCCGCGGTGAGGAAAATTTCCCACCGGTTAATCGACGTGTGACAACACCGGTAATCCCGGTGTCACCGTGGAGGGCAGGGCGGGGGGGTTAAATAGCTTTTAAATGCGTGCGCGTTATACTTTCACTTTCGAAATAAGCGTCAATTGCTTGAATGGACAAAAAAAAAACAACTCGCTGATAATAAAACTTTTATTTATAGACTTTTATTAGCATAACGAACGAATAAAAATAACCCCATGCATAGGCTGAAAAAAGTGAAAATCGGCAAAATGTGGGCCCAAACAAATAAGAACCATAAAACGTTTATTAACGAATAAGAAAATAAAATAGGCCTAAATAAATTACACAAAGTTTAAATGAGATAAAACCAATTAAAAAGAGACAAATATAGCCTAAAATAAAAACTTCAAAACGGACCTTAGCCTACATAAATGACATACTTTCACTTTCGAAATAAGCGTCAATTGCAATTCAGCTGGAATGGACAACAACAAAAAAAAAAAAAAAAAAAAACTCGCTGACAATAAACTTTTATTTAGACAGCACTTTTATTAGAATAATAAACGAATAAAATATAGACAGAACTTTTATTAGCATAACGAACGAATAAAAATAAAGTGAAAATCGGCAAACTGTGGGCCCAAAAAAAAATAATAAAACGTTTATTAACGAATAAGAAAACAAAATAGGCCTAAATAAATTAAACAAAGTTTAAATAAGATAAAACCAAATAAAAAGAGACGAATATAAAATAAAAACTTTAAAAAGGACCTTAGCCTACATAAATGACAGCACTCTAAAAAAAAAGTAAAACACTATAAATTGGCATTTATTAACATTAATATATATTGGCCAAAATATTGCCAAACAGGCGCTTTTGCATTGCGTTTTGACACCAAATCTTCCGCCATTATCTTGCTTTTCTGTAATTTGACTCGTTCTCGTCTCCACACGTGCTAGATGGAATCCTGATGCTTGCTGATCTGTGACGTGACGGCACGCGTTGCGCAGTTCATTTTTAATTATAATGCTCTCTTCAGAACTAAATAATTGAAAATTATTATTTTTAATTAATTCAAATAAATATTTTAGCAAAAACGAATACTTTAAAAAAAAAAAGTCAAGACATCGCGGTGTCACGGTGGGAAAGTGATGTCACCGGTGATGGGGCTTAAAACCGGTAACACCGTCAACACCGTCTATCGCGGCAAGCCTAGTCTGACTAGGCTATAACATGACATAGCCTAGATAACACGCTCTCACTCGTTTATTTTTCAGCATTTTTGGGAGGAGTAAAATATACATATGTGGTTTCAACAACCAGATTGCGTTTACACCTAGTAAAGATCCGGACACAATGCGAGCCAGACTACCTCCAGATGTGGTCAGGCAGATCCGATCACGATCCGATCACAACGCGTTTACACCTTGCATTAACATGCGTTTTTTATTATCCGGATAACTTATCTGGATACAGATCGCATTTTAATACCAGGTGTAAACGGGGTCTTATAGTTGAGCCACTGTAGTCACACTGAACATTTTGTTCAATGACTTTCTGGGCCGTCAAGTTTTAATCCCTTAAGCAACTTATGTAGCAGTGATCCACCTCTCAAATTTAATCAAAAATATCTTCATTTGTGTTCCGAAGGTCTTACGGGGTTGGTACAGCATGGGGGTGAGTACTTATTACTTAATTTTCATTTTAGGGTGAACTAACCCTTTAACACCACTGTAAAACATACCAACTTTTCATACTATATGCAGGATTTTGGTACTAAAAACAATTGCGGGCGGACAATTGTTCTTATCTTTAAGTTTAGTAAACACATTGCATTATCTTCGTGAAACATTTAACCTGCAATTTAAACTTTAACAAAGTGATTCCAATCATATTTTTAAGGAATTCAAAACTTGTATGTCGTATAGTGCGCATCTGAAGTAAATAATCCATTTATCGGCTTTAATATATCGGCCAAAATTTCTTATCCGGCCGACCACGCTAACATTAATATATCGGCCGATACCGATACGGCGGCTGATATATCGTGCATGCATACCTAATGGAAATTTCGATTTATTCTTTAAATAAAGAAATGGCATTAGCCCCTAAACAGAAAACGCTAAAACAACTTCATAATAGACAAAGCAAGACAACAGGAAACAGTGACTGAACATTAGCTATGTTATGAAGAAACCCGGTTACTTTAAGTAATTTAATGTGTACTACAACAATAACCAGCCTTGTAACTGTATAAAGTAGTGTGGCGATACCATGGTATAGGGATGGCATTATCAAATGGTAATATATGATAATTTGACAAACACACAACGTTTCAAATAACATATCAGCCACTCAGTGAAGCAACACTGATACTTTATGATAACTCCTGACACTTCTAATGAGATGTCAAATATTGGTATAAGGAGCCTCAGAGAGGAGTTTCACTGCAAACCGATCACACTGTGACTGATAAATATATTTTACACAACACCACGAATATTATTGTCCTTGCAATTAGAGATGACTTCACTCAAGAGCTTCATTTTGGGTTATTTCTCTAGCATTAGCATTAGCCATATCAAAACAAAGACAAAAAGCATCACTTCAGCGCAAGACAAACAACACAACATTATAACGACTTTAAAGCTCATATCTGGTACGTGCACTCCAAACAATAACACCGTAACGAACACCTGCATTGTTATAATGAGTTTACCTCACTCAGGCTAATGCATTAGCTACACAAACACAGAGTCGCTATCACACTCATAAAAGACTGTTTTCCCCCGTGCACTGCACACACTTACGGGCTAATTTCATGCTAATGTTTCTATGAGGCAATGAGGTGGTAAAATCTCACCGTTGTCAGTCCATCAGGAGTGGTTTTGTTGCAGTAAACAGGTAAATGCTAACAGACGCTAACGGCGCGCTCTCGAGGCGGCTGTGCACGTAGGTTGAGCGCTGTGCGTGCGCGCGCCCGCTCTAGGGTCCAGAAACGCAAAAACGGCTCTGATCTCAGAAACATCGACACAGAAATATCGCTGGCCCAAAACACAGTGACCGAAGGGGCGGGGCTAGGTGACCGGAAAAGAACGCTCGCCGGAAAGACACAGGTTCCGCTTCACGAACTCATTAAAAGATACAACCTTTTTCTCTTTTTTTGGAGTAGTGACCACTTTGCATTGCAGCTTCACAGATAGACTGTCCATGAAATTAACAAACATCACTATTTTCTTGACGGTTATCGATAGTTTTAATCTAATGTTACATGTTCATTTTATTATCTAATTTCATATCTTTTTATTGTTTTTCTTTTAGTTTTCTCAATTCATTCACTTTCATTGTACTGTGTCGTTTTTTTAAATTATGTTTAATTAAAACAAAATATTTATTAGCATAAAAAATACTTTGTGGGGAAAAAAATTAATAATAATTTAATTTTAGTCGAATTTATATCTAAACTAGACTAGTCCTTCGACTGGTTGATGGCCTACATGAGCAACGTGGATTAGTGGGCACAAAACAATGAGTTTGGAAATAATGTAACGAAACTACACATAAATATTTATTCTTCATCATCTCATTGTAAACTACACACGACATTGATGCTACAGTGCAGTTGTTCATTTGGGAGAAAAACACATAAATGATAACTGATTGTCTCTCAGAAAATATGTGCAGCAAACATTCAAGGCATTAATTTCACCGTTTTCACATTTAAGAGACAACTTGTTAAAACTACATCAGCAAACGGACAACCACAATTTAAAAAGAAAAACTGTTGAAGCCATTGTGGCAGGATATATATATATATATATATTAAATAGCATGTGAAAGATTGACACATAACTGTAGGAAAATCTTATTTGCCTCTTAGGTAATTTCCTTTGCTAATAAAATAAGACTATACATTTACCACCAAACCCTCTATAATCAATATATAATACATCATTCATTTACAGTAGCATTTACCCCCTCTGTCATTGCAAGAATGCCAGATTTAATGGGCTTTATGCACAGCTACACTACTTCCTGAACTTAAGCCAGCTCCTTGTTTCCTGTCTGCCATTATTGGCCAAATTGATTAATTCAGGTGTGCCTGACCTCAGTAGTCACGGCAACAATAATCAGACAAACCTGAATTAATGAATTTGGCCAATAATGGTAGACAGGAAGCAAGGAGCTGGCTTAAGTCCAGGAAGTAGTGCAGCTGTGCATAAAGCCCATTTCATCCCCTTTATGTAACATTTACTCACATTTGTGAAGCTAATTCTTCACGAAGACTTCTTAGATCCTGCGAGATATAGAGAAAAAAAATCCCTCCATTTTCCTTTCGCTAACCCTCGAGTCATTCGCATAATAAGGCATAATCCCACACAGTCCTCAAAGAGCTAATATGATAATAACAAAAAAATGACATTTACTGTACAAGTTAAGTTTGGACACACTCAAACAAAAATGTTTCTTAAAATAATTTATGTACGCTAGTTATGATGTAAATTTCTTCCAGGATGATTACACATGATCTCCCACACGGGTTATTCACTGGTCTGGGAAGAAATACGCTTAAATATCTACATTTATTTTTTTTAGGTAGAGCTGCACGATTAATTGTTAAAAGTTAAGCTACACACGATGTACGTCCTACATGGCAACATTCATCAGTGATATTAAACCTTTGACTAGTACGATCCAGAGACAGCGGTTATCGTGTTATATGAAACTCAAACAGTGTTTTCAACCAGTTTCATTATCTCAGTGTTAAAATAATTCAAATTATCACAGCATTACTGGGGTTAAAGTTTATAGCATGCATAAACACCGACGATGTCTACTGACGATAGTGATCAATCACATTACACCGGTAGGTGGCGACAAGAGACTGTTAAAAATCGATTTGTCTTTGAATAATTGATTCAACAGATTTAATAACGCTTATTCATCCAGTAATGAAATCAGTGAAGTCTTGGAGTGAGTCGTTGGGTGGTGCAGATCTATCGGTGGATGAGATTAAGTCCAAAACACCTAATGAATCATTCAGTCAAACTGACTACAAAATATATATAGTATATATATATTTAAATAGCAGTTAACATTTTGTCAGAACCTCTAATAAATTTAGTTCAGAATTGTGAACAAATAATAATATTTAGGCAGAATCGTGCAGCTCTATCTTTCTGGCCACTGCATAATTCCCATGCCTCCCTTTTGTTTTATTTTACAGTTTTGATGACTTTACTATAACTCCACAATGAAGAAAATATCAATAAATAATAAGTGGTTATGTCCAGAAGTCTTACAGGCACTGTGTGTGTGAGGATAAGCGGAGTCAGGATAACATGCCAGCAGTTCTGGAAATATACAGGTAAATGATGAAAAAACACTGCACATTTCTTACTGCCTTTCACAGTTGGTCATCGTGATCGTGTGCGCATGCAAACTCTGTGTGTGTGTGTGGCTCATTTCCATCATCAGCAGTAGTGTTAACTCGCTGTCTTCATAACTCGCTTATTTAATGCACAACCAGTATGACAGTACAATCCTATGTCTATCTACAAGCTCCCGTGTGTGTGTGTGTGTGTGTTTAGGGCATGGACAGCGCGGAGGCATCGCTGCTGCGCGGGTCCTTGACGCCGATGATCAGGTCGTTGGTCCTGCGGGTTCCCTCCACCAGCGAGATGATGTCCACCTTCTGCACCGCGTGGCCCTTCTGGGTCAGAGACGCCACATCCGCTGGCAGGAAGAGCGCTGCACACATCAGAGCAGTTACAGCGCAACGCAACCCGGACATCTCACACACAAACACGAGCGGCGAATCACACTATATATAAAGTATGTACTTGTTGTGTCTCAGTGTTTCAATTGTTAACATTAACAATTTTTTAAAAACGTGAAATTTTTCGTAAATTTTACTAAATTGATACTTTTACTCTGCAAGGACACATTACAATTATTAAATGAATAGTAAAGATATTTATAATGTTACACATAAATAAATGCTGTTCTTTTGAACAAACACAGCACGACTGTTTTCAACACTGATAATGTTTCCTGAGCATCAGATCATCATATTAGAGTGATTTCTGAAGGATCATGTGACACTGAAGACTGGAGTAATGATGCTAAACAATCAGCTTTGATCAAAGGAATAAATTACACTTTACTATATATTCACAAAGAAAACAGCGATTTTAAACTGTAATGATATTTCACTGCATTTGTGGTGAAATATATGCAGCTTTGACTTCTTTCACAAATCTTAGCAGTAGCACTATAATAAGATTACAGTAGTGTAACTCACAGTCCACCAGGAGGGTGTTGTTCTGGATGAGGGGATGGAGTCTCCCGTAGGACACACTGTCACTCATGTTTTTGCGTGATGACAAGACATTGATCAACACCTGCGGAAACACACAGCAGAATGAGTGGCTGGCGAGCGAGGCGAGGTGTGTTATGTGACGCACGCGGGACCGGCCTTACCTGAGCGATGCCGCTGGCGGCACGGTCAGCGTTCGAGGAGCCCAGGGCGATGTAGGTCCCGCACACCCCCACCGACGGCCTCACCACCACCGGCATCAGGAACGAGGAGGGACGCTTGCCCGGCTCAACGGCGTTACGCTGAGGACACACGAGCAGCACGTCACAAACCGGAAACACACTCAAACACTGTTAATCGGTTCACAAAGATCGCTTGCTCTATACGTTAAAACGCTGTTAATCGGTTCACAAAGATCACTTGCTCTATAGGGTAAAACGCTGTTAATCAGCTCACAAAGATCACTTGCTCTATAGGGTAAAACGCTGTTAATCGGCTCACAAAGATCACTTGCTCTATAGGGTAAAACACTGTTAATCAGCTCACAAAGATCACTTGCTCTATAGGGTAAAACGCTGTTAATCGGCTCACAAAGATCACTTGCTCTATAGGGTAAAACACTGTTAATCAGCTCACAAAGATCACTTGCTCTATAGGGTAAAACGCTGTTAATCGGCTCCCAAAGATCGCTTACTCTATAGGGTAAAACGCCGTTAATCGGCTCCCAAAGATCACTTGCTCTATAGATCACTTGCTCTATACGGTAAAACGCTGTTAATCGGCTCACAAAGATCACTTGCTCTATAGGGTAAAACGCTGTTAATCGGCTCCCAAAGATCACTTGCTCTATAGGGTAAAACGCTGTTAATCGGCTCCCAAAGATCGGCTCCCAAAGATCACTTGCTCTATAGGGTAAAACGCCGTTAATCGGCTCCCAAAGATCACTTGCTCTATAGGGTAAAACGCCGTTAATCGGCTCCCAAAGATCACTTGCTCTATAGGGTAAAACGCAGTTAATCGGCTCCCAAAGATCACTTGCTCTATAGGGTTAAACGCTGTTAATCAGCTCACAAAGATCACTTGCTCTATAGGGTAAAACGCTGTTAATCGGCTCCCAAAGATCACTTACTCTATAGGGTAAAACGCTGTTAATCGGCTCCCAAAGATCACTTGCTCTATAGGGTAAAACGCCGTTAATCGGCTCCCAAAGATCACTTGCTCTATAGGGTAAAACGCAGTTAATCGGCTCCCAAAGATCACTTGCTCTATAGGGTTAAACGCTGTTAATCAGCTCACAAAGATCACTTGCTCTATAGGGTAAAACGCTGTTAATCGGCTCCCAAAGATCACTTGCTCTATAGGGTAAAACGCCGTTAATCGGCTCCCAAAGATCACTTGCTCTATAGGGTAAAACGCCGTTAATCGGCTCCCAAAGATCACTTGCTCTATAGGGTAAAACGCAGTTAATCGGCTCCCAAAGATCACTTGCTCTATAGGGTTAAACGCTGTTAATCAGCTCACAAAGATCACTTGCTCTATAGGGTAAAACGCTGTTAATCGGCTCCCAAAGATCACTTGCTCTATAGGGTAAAACGCAGTTAATCGGCTCCCAAAGATCACTTGCTCTATAGGGTTAAACGCTGTTAATCAGCTCACAAAGATCACTTGCTCTATAGGGTAAAACGCCGTTAATCGGCTCCCAAAGATCGCTTGCTCTATAGGGTAAAACGCTGTTAATCGGCTCCCAAAGATCACTTGCTCTATAGGGTAAAACGCCGTTAATCGGCTCCCAAAGATCACTTGCTCTATAGGGTAAAACGCAGTTAATCGGCTCCCAAAGATCACTTGCTCTATAGGGTAAAACGCTGTTAATCGGCTCCCAAAGATCGGCTCCCAAAGATCACTTGCTCTATAGGGTTAAACGCTGTTAATCAGCTCACAAAGATCACTTGCTCTATAGGGTAAAACGCTGTTAATCGGCTCCCAAAGATCACTTACTCTATAGGGTAAAACGCTGTTAATCGGCTCCCAAAGATCACTTGCTCTATAGGGTAAAACGCTGTTAATCGGCTCCCAAAGATCACTTACTCTATAGGGTAAAACGCCGTTAATCGGCTCCCAAAGATCACTTGCTCCATACGGTAAAACGCCGTTAATCGGCTCACAAAGATCACTTGCTCTATAGGGTAAACCGCTGTTAATCGGCTCCCAAAGATCACTTGCTCTATAGGGTAAAACGCCGTTAATCGGCTCCCAAAGATCACTTGCTCTATACGGTAAAACGCCGTTAATCGGCTCACAAAGATCACTTGCTCTATAGGGTAAAACGCCGTTAATCGGCTCACAAAGATCACTTGCTCTATAGGGTAAACCGCTGTTAATCGGCTCCCAAAGATCACTTACTCTATACGGTAAAACGCTGTTAATCGGCTCCCAAAGATCACTTACTCTCTTTGGTGTATTAACATTACTTATTGTTAATTTAATTAAGTTAAAACTGTGGCAACCACTTTTTATGGAAACATGTTACAGTTGAAACGTGTCTTGATAAATGACACCCGTCTGACAATAATACTTTTTCAGCCAACCAGCAAAAAATTAGATTTTTCAGCCAATTAGAAAATGGGCTTTTTTTTCAGCCAATCAGAAAAAAATGGGCTTTTTCAGCCAATCAGAAAAAAAATTGACTTTTTCAGCCAATCAGGAAAAAATTGGCTTTTTCAGCCAATCAGGAAAAATGGGCTTTTTTAGCCAATCAGGAAAAATGGGCTTTTTCAGCCAATCAGGAAAAATGGGCTTTTTCAGCCAATCAGGAAAAAATTGGCTTTTTCAGCCAATCATAAAAATGGGCTTTTTCAGACAATCATAAAAAAATATGCTTTTTTTCAGCCAATCAGAAAAAATTGGCTTTTTTCAGCCAATCAGAAAAAATTGGCGTTTTTCAGCCAATCAGAAAAAAAATGGGCTTTTTTTTCAACCAATCAGAAAAAATGGGCTTTTTCAGACAATCAGAAAAAATGGGCTTTTTCAGCCAATCAGAAAAATGGGCTTTTTCAGCTAATCAGAATCACTCTCAGATGGCATATTGGGGTTTGCCGACATGACTTTCTGGGGAGCAGTTTTGCAGAAGTCAGAAGGGCAAGTCTTTTGGCGAAGGCAAACTAAATAATTCAAAGCACATTTTAAACTTAAATGGCACAACAGGATGACTTTTTAATTAGCAAAAATCAAAGGATGCAGAAAACAAAAACCCTTTAAAAGTTTAAATGGTAGCTATGGTGAAGCGTGTGCCAGGTTTAACTACGCGAGGGCATCCAAACGTACCTGATTGAACGCCGCAGAGCCGTGGGTTTTATTGGGCCAGGAGAAGTCCAGAATCTGACTGTTGAGGAGGATCCCAGAGGGCGTCACGATGCGACTCCCAAACGGCCGGTTTAGTGAGCTAAGAGCATAAGTTACATCATTCATGAATGTGAATCAACAAGTTCAGCATAAGTAAGTGGTGTCCAATCCGGCTTCTGGAGTGCATCTTTAAAACACTTGAAGAGCTTGATGAGCTGGTTCAGGTGTGTTTACCAGGGTTGAAGCTGGACCGGACACACACACACACACTCTCTCTCACAGTCACGCACCTCATAACAGACACGATCAGGTCATCGGTGCCCATGATCATGAGCTGGCTGGCCACAGCGCCCTCCTGCAGCTCATACGACGGGACGTAGTGCTCGGCGGCCGACGCCTGCGAGTCGTTGATCATTTCCCGGAAAACAGCAGCCTGGGTTTTACTGTCAAAGACATGAATGTTCAGCCAATCACATCGAAAATATATTGAACAATGCCATGAATAAACTGATCACTGCCTTGAGAAACTCACTGTTAGAACAGAAAATGCTGATTCTAATTATTGTTAGAAGGATTCTGCCTCAATAGTCACCTGAGCATCTGCGCCACCAGCTCAGAGACCGAGTCGTCAAACATGGGGTCTCCCAGTCCACTGGCCTGGGACAGAGCGATCTTCAGCGACTACACGTCCAGCAAACGAGACCGACAGGAACAGAGCATTACACGAGCCTGAGCGCCACGGTTATTCAGAAAACCACTTGAAATCATTTAGTCAAATGAAACAAATTTGAATGTCAACTAAAATTAAATAATTAACTGATTATTTTTATTTATTTTAGCTAGTTGCCAAGGCAATATTTATCATTTAAACTTGATGTACTTAAACAGAAATAAATAAAAACTATATGGACATTTCAAAAACTACTAATAAGGGGGACAAAAACATACATTTTCTAAAAATTCAGAATTTTAACCTGAAAGTAAAAAACCAAAAAAAAATAATAGCAATAAAAATTATAATAGCATATACTAAATTTATCCCTTTAAGCTTAATGAACGAGGTGATCACATGACACTTCTCATTACATTGACTTCCATTCATACGCATAGATGTTGTGTCTTGTTTTCTGGGGGGGGGGAAATCTAAATGTAGCGAGTTATCTGCCAACGGGGTAAGACAAATAATCATAATTCAAATGCAAACAATTACAGTACTTTTCTAACCCCATTATCAGATTTTTTTGCTTATTTTTAAGCAAAAACTCATTTAGATTTCCCCCCCAGAAAACAAGATAACATCCTCTGGCATTGTCACTAATCAAGTAAAAGCATCTTGATTTAAGAGATTTTAGATATTTGGACTGGAAATAAGTCAAAAATACTGAGTAAGAAAAGCATTTTTTGCAAAGCCTGCATCAAATAGAACAGGAAACTCTTTAGTCAGTGTGTAACACATAATGAAAAGAGCAAGCAGACAATAATCTGATTACTAAGAACACACACATCACTATTGAAAACAATGTGCCCAGTGAAATGCGAGTACCTCAGCCACCCAGTGGTAGATCTGTCCCCGGGACACCTGGCGTGTGATGTTGAACCCCTCCAGGATGTTGAGCGCGGAGAGGAGGGCGGCTCCGGCGTGCGGCGGAGGAGGAGCGAACACCCGCTGGCCTGTCAGAGACACACACACACACACCGCCACGGTCAGTAACACAGGCCTGGTCTATCTGGAGAACTGAGACATCACAGGCTACCGGAAAACTAAAGCATCGTATAACACCCAAGCAGAAGAAATCTAGTCCCCTGATGCTCTTCGGGGCATTTTGCTAAATTTGAACATTTTGTCCAAATGGCACTGAAACTTTGTACGGCTGTCAATCCTTTCGAGATCTACCAAAAAATAAAAAAAAGAAAAATTGTAGTGACATTATTGAATGATTTCAGTGCAAAAAATTCTAAACTTTGAAAAAAAAAAGTCATTTTTATTGTTATAATTGTGATTTTTATAATATTTAGATGAATTCAACTGGATATCTTTCAGTTACTCAAACAGCATAGTGGAGCTCTATCTGGTGGCTAAAATGATCATTTTTTACTTTTAAAAACAAAATTTTCCAAAATATGGGCAAAAAATTTACACTAAACCATTTAAAATTATCCATGTTATGAACGCGGCTTGACAACAGAACCGGAAGATAATACAATGCTGAGTAAAGTAGTAGGTTTTGTTATTTTTGGACCAAAATTATTAACTTTTAGCCAATTTCCATACAGATACTTCCCTTAGAATGATTATTCACACTTTGCCGTCACGTGACAACCATGGCGGGCAACAAACGTTGAGAAAATGGCGACAAACAGTGGCCAGCCAGGGGAATTGCAGCCTTGCAAATTTCCAATACTATACAATACAATCGATTAACTATTTAGACCATATGTCACCGAATGTTAAAATTAGATATCAAGAAAAGATTAACATACTCGGAGTGTGTGACCCATACACAGCACTCGCTGATGTTTTGGCTGGCAAAGTCTCTATCAGACTTGAAGTTCGGAGATATTTACATGAGTTATATCTTATAGAGAGCCTAAGTCCCTCCCCTTGCGGTCGACCACCATGGGACCTTATTTCGGAAAAATATTGAATGGTAGTCAATGGCGAGAGACAACAAATATTTTGATCTCGTTTGAATTGTGCCCTGAATTACGCATATGATGTTTGTCAATTTAAAAGATACATTTTAAAGTAAAGAAAGTCACAGTTTGATGTAAAACCGTTGAGGTATCCACAAGTTTCCGAGGGGCGCTCCTGTAAAAAATAAAGTGGGTGAAACTTCCGGTGACGCGGCGGAAGGTGGTATTTTGTGTGTTAGTTAGCGAAGAGGCTAGCTGTTTTTCGGAGAATTATTTTACTATTTAAAGACGCAAATCTTTATGAGAGATGTCGTTACGGAGCTCAGAAACAACATGTGCTGTTCGCGGTTGTATGTATAACCAGACTAAACTAATTTAGTGGCTTAAACGGGATTGTTTTGAACATAAGCTGAAAACGAAATCAGAGTGATCCTGCCAGAGCCCGTCTCTGATCCTGCCAACGACTGTAGTTTCCATCACCTCCCAAAAGACGACGAATCTTCCTGTGTACATTTGTTTAAATTCTTAATGTTCTCTAAACTCTATCAGCATGTGTTTGGCTGTTCGCTACTGATATTACACCTAAACTCAGGATCAAAGCCTGTGTTGACAGAATACCAAATGTGCCAGTTAATGTATTCAAGTAGCACATTCATTTATAATTTTGAATAAACTCCAAAGCACAATAACTAGTGTGTATTTTTTATTTTAATTGTTTGTCAGCTCGCACAACTGTCTGTCAACATGCCTTGATCAGTATTGATTATTAATAATGTTATTATAATACTCCCAATCAACTACTGTGGAGGGTAAAGGTACTGTTATTTCACCCTTTTTAATTTCGTTGAGGTTGTGTTCCCACATCGTTAGCTAGTTTGGATCGCTATAACTTGAATGACTGTCAACTGTTGAATGAACGAGTGTCAAGCATGTCAAATCGCGCTTTGTTTACTTCCAACCGGAAGTCGCGCCCACTTTTGACGCAAGGCCTCATGGGGCGTAGGAAACTTGTGTATAAGACTGTGAAAATACGGAATTACAAAGACTACAAACCCCAAAGGCGCACATTTTCTCTCAATGAATGAAGCTAACTTTACTGAGGCTGTCTGTCATTGTTTCTATAGTCTTACGTTATAATCGTAACGTTACGCGTACCTAAGTGTTTTGTACCAGACTGCACACGAGCAGCGGATCTCACTGGTTTCGCTTCCCGGGAGATGTAGTTCATAGAGCGATTTTCACATAAAACTAAATGTTACTCTTCTGTTGTATGACAAACTGCGACGTTTTTGACTTTCGGAATTATCTTTTAATTGACAAACATCATATGTGTAATTGAGGACACAGTTCAGACGGAATAAAAAGATAAGTTGTCTCTCGCCATTGACTACCATTCATATTTTTTCCGAAATAAGGTCCCATGAGACGGAAGAGAAGGGGCGGGACTTAGGCTCTCTATAGAGAATCCGTCACAATACACCACACAAAACATGAAAGCCTACAAAAGAACAGATAGCTATCTTTTTTTCAAGAGTGGATGTGTTAACAACGCTGTCATATGGGAGGTGAAAAAAAATCAAAGCAAAGGTCCGTTACTCCGTTTGCTTATGTTTGCAGCTATACACAAAGTGACATCTGATGAAGTCTTCA
Organism: Pimephales promelas; assembly: GCF_016745375.1. Next base: position 7,898,275 of record NW_024121366.1, on the reverse strand, counting down.
TCTGAATATGTACACCCTGCCTGCTGGCGAATGACAGCTTGACTTATGCCAACTGCATCATATATGGCTAGCAGGATGTCAAGCATTGTAGCTGACCTGCTTATCCACTCGACAGCATCAGACAAAGCAGCGAGATGCGTATAATCCTGTTAGCAATCTGTTAGGCTGTAATGTAGTATGGTAATAAGTGTACAATAGTATGCATGCATGCAAAGTAACTGTAAGTAATAAGTAGACGCAGTGCAACAGTAACGCGTCATTCATCTCATATCATATCAAATCAAAACACGTACAGATGAGCGCGCTCTCGCCACCTACTGGCAAACGTGTATGTTAAGATTACACGATTGACTTTAGTGCATCCAACCGCACAACAACTATCTGGCATGTCGTTTACACCTTAAAAACACCATCTTTTGTATATTAAAACTGGCGACATCCTGGCATGATCCTTGATTAGTTTACTGGGTTTCGTGGCTAGAAAACGACGCTCTTGCCCGCCAGCACTTGTAACGTCACGAGCAAAGTATGAACTGTGTACTTTATAAAATACTGCTGAACTTCCCCTTGCAATTCTCGTCCACCCAGTTCTGAGTAGACAAGCAACAACAATAATTGTGCACTACTCCTGAAACTGATACAGGCTAAAGCAGAAGGGTGTTTTATTGCTCTACTGTTGGCAGCTGTGAAGGTCAACAGAGAGTTAAACTTCTGCAGTAAATCAAGAGATAAACTGCCACAGACAGACATTTCAAAGACTCGTCGGCTCTTTTAGAGCAGCTTGCTTTTGCGCCGACGTCACAGTTACGTCACGGCGCTAGCTGGAGGCAAAACAAAGTGAAAACTGGAGGCGGCCAATTCAAACCAGCACAGATTCGGCTACATAATAAGGAGCTTAAATAATTGTTACTATTATTAAATGTCATCTTGTTGTGTTGTTTGGTGCAAGAATCGATGAAAAATGAATATGCTGTATCTGGAACTTTTATTTCTAGAAAATATTTACATCATTAAAATCGCACTGTAATGCCACTCTTTACATTGTCATGGTCTCGGCGCTGGCTCGGCAGAACTGCGGATCATACACACAAGTCTTGTACAGGACCATATAGGCATCTAAAGATTTATGGCCTCAGTTTCTCTTTACGATCGGTTTCTCTGTAAGTGTAGAAGTCAGGCCACTCAACCGAGGTAACGTAACGTTAATCCTGTCAGATCGTCCATGCATTGAGTGAGCGTGTAGGCGGCTACGGGTCGGCCAATCTGGTTCCGTCCGTTAAAAATAACTTTTGGAAATAACTAGGGCTGGGCAAAAAAAATCGATTTTTCGATTAATCGTTTTTTAAAATGTGGTCGATTCAAAATCGATTCTCAACGGCCACGAATCGATTTTTTTCCATATAAAGGGCTCGCGGACGCGGTGCGGCGTCTTCTCGTCTCACTGCACTAGGTAAGCGCTAACTGCAGCTGTTGAAACACACACGCGTTTAGGAGTCGGGACACGACGGAATATTCACTTGCACAATCGGGCCAGCATTGCATCGTGACCTATGATCGTAACTAACATTTATCATTCATTTGCTCAAGCAATGTTAAACCATCCCGTGCTCGCGCACTCTCAGAGATTTCTTTCACTGCGTGCACAGCCTAAATCTGCCTCACAAACAGCTCGCCAGAAACAAAAGTTTTATCCCTGGATTATATCGCTTTAACAGTTAAAACACGCAACATTATGTCAAAACTCTGGTCTTGGTGAGTAACCTCGTAAAGACAGTCGGTAATGTCTTAAATTAGCATTAAACGTGTGTGACAGAAAGTTAATGAAACAGTAATGGATTCGCGCACTAGTTCTTAAAGTGAACGCAGCCATTTGTGTCAGTCATTAATTCTGTTGTCATAACAACAGAATATAGTATTAATTGTAAGCAATCAGAATTAATAGCCTTTGTATTTAATTCAGTCTGGACTAAAAAGACTATCCAGTGTTATTTTACATTGGATTACTTTATTCAGTTTCTGTAGTATTTCTGACATACCCAAAAAACTACCCCAAAATGTCTCTTAATTTTTGTCTTTATTCTATTGTATTTATTTGTGCTACTTTTTTCAATTTAATTCAAAGATTGAAATCAAGCATCCATACATAAACTCTTAACAAAAAAAAATACATTAACATTTAGGTAAGATCAATGTAAAAAATGTCTAAATATTTATATATTTATCTATCTTAAACATAAAATAACATGATACTGTTTGATCAAGCTGTGCGACTGTTCTGTGCGACTCTTTTTTGCATATTGCATCAAAATCTTTGTATGCATTTAGTGTACCTAAAATAAAAAGTGTTTTATATATAGGTTTATGGCTCTTAATTTTCTTGTATTAATTAACCACTAGTAAACTTATGTCCACTGTTCTTTTTTATAAATTATAAATATAGGATTTTTATTACATCTTCATTGTAGTTGAATCGAGAATCAAATCAGGAATCGAGAATCGAAAATCGAAATCGAATCGAACTGAGAGCTTGCGAATCGAAATTGAAATGTGAATCGATACCCAGCCCTAGAAATAACAATCGCGGTCCTGGACACTGAGTGACCTTACACATTAAGATAATATCGGATTTCTCCAGTCATTGTTAAAAAACAAGCTAACAATCCTTGCTAACTAGCGTTAGTGAAGCGGCCAGATGGATCTTTCTGCCTCCACCCACAAAAAACGTCACCATGTTTACCAACTGTAAAAGGGTCTATAGACCGATGGGTTTTTACCCTGGTAAAGAGTTTGCAGCGGCTTCTGTATGATAGTGGAGTAGTTTTTGAAATCATCCTCTGTCAGCACGCCTCCTTTAGCTTGAACCTGGTCACAAAAACACATAATAATGCCACTAGTATATGTTCTGTTGTTAAGCTATTAGAAGCACACAGAAAACACCTGCAGAATGGTTAAAATGGCAGTGTTTGAGGTGTTTAAATTGAAAAAAAATATGAATAAATATTATAATAGTATTTATACCATGGTCTGGGTGAATACTCGATTCTGATTGGCTGCAGGGTGTCCATTAAAAGCGAGAGGACACCTAGTAAAGGAGTTCTGGTGAAACTGACCGCTTACCGTTCGAAATGAATGAACAAATGCGCTGGCTACATCAGCTGTGAGTGAGTAACCATAGCAACAGATTAGCCGTTATACATAAGCTGTGTCTGAAACCGCTCACTCGTTCACTCATTCACTATATAGTGTATGGCATTTGAGTGCAGTATATCTGCAAGGAGTGAATGAGATGAAGTGAGTGAATTCGGACGCTGACGTTTACACTGTGCGTCGGAGAGTTGGAGCTGTCGCAGAAAAGGCTTCGTCACACGTACTGATAAAACTCCTTTTATCTTACGTTACTTACTTTATAAAATAATATTAACAACAATAACAATCATAATGACTTTATTTTGTAATTATATACACCTCCGTGCCAGCTTTGTCTGACTGAAATTGTAACTCTCACGCTCACAGATGACGTGTCGTCGAGCGCCCTCCGGCGTCCGTTATTATATCCGATTCCTAACGACGATTAACGGATATTTTTCAAATCCTCCACTACACTGGATGTAATGTAATCTCTGGTTTAAACTTGCTCGCGCCGCACTTTCAAGTTCTCTCCGCATTGGATTGTGGGAAATAGTGCTTCACCAAGTGTACATCGAATGTACACTCGAATTCAGAGAGGATTGTGGGTAAAAGTAGTGAATGAATGTAGGGAATGATGTCGTTCACTCAGAATTCGGACACCACTACAAAATGGCCGACACCCGATATAGAGCACTATATAGTGGATAGGGAGCGATTTCAGACACAGCTATAGTCTACAAATACAACAATGAGCTTGTTAATTCTTTTAACCTTTTTGGAAAATTTGACATAAAATTTTACTTTATGGCTCGTAAGTTGGCTAAACTGAGCTGAGTGAACTATAAATATCTCCGGTTGCTAAATAAACCGTCAGGGAAACCAAGTTATTGTTTGTAAAAAGTTTAGATTTCGATTGTACAACTAATTAAAATATAAACTAATGTTTTAAAAATGTGTTATTTGGCAAGTGACCATGGTATAAGCGGGTTAATGCCCTTCGAGCTTTTAATCCTTACATATAAATAACACTAAAATAACATTAGAGACGTACCACTGATGTCATTTCCTGAGTCAGATTCCCACTGTAGAACTCTGAGATTCCATTGGCTGCAATCTTGTCCAAAATGGCCGCTAGATCCAGACGTTTAGCGAGGACTCCCGCGAGTGGAGCCTGACCGCTAGGCAGGAACAGATCTCTGAAAGCGTCCGACACATTCTCCTCCTTCACTTTAGACAACGCATCAGCTGGGAAAAAGATGAAGGAAGTTACACCAAACCGCTTCAAATTCAGCATAAAAACTAAACCGAAACGTCTACTTTTCTTGCTACACATTCTTCTGAATTTCTCTTCGGCAAACTACTTACTTTTCAAGCCCGCATTCTGTCAAATGTACTGCTACTAACGAGGCCAAGCAAAATAATTAAAAACAGTTGACGACACCTTAAAAGCGTGTTTGATTGCTTTCTAAACCACAAAGGTTTCCATTTACAGTGGCTACAATAATCGGCGCTTGTAAAAACAGTCACGAAATATCTGTTGAGCGCATGAACGCACTAGCCAATCAGAGGTGATAGTCGGTATCCACTCAACAGGAGCCGCGCGCTCGCTAATCCTTTCATTATAAGCCTACCAACAAAGTGTAAACACCATGTAAACAAGAGATGCGTTTTACAATCAAGACAGCTTTTTTATTATATCGCGGGTTTCTGACGGAGTGTAGAATTCAGTGAGCTTGTGTTTTAGAGATTGACGGCCTCGAGTCTTCTCTTGCGTGCCGGTTATTACCCATTCACAATCTGAATACAACTTTCGTTTTTCAAGCTGCTCAGTACACTGCGAAGTTTCTGGATCGGCAGCCGTATTTAACCCTTATGCTGCATTAGGGACATTTTTGGACTTTTGCAGTTTAATTTCTTTGACCATTTTGGCTGTTTTAATGCAAATGGTATGAAATTTGGCAAAATTGTGACTTTTTGGATACATGTAAAAAATGTGATCCCATTTTGCAAAATATGTATAACACACACTGTGTAGATCAAATAGTAACACTCAGCACCATAAAGACCAAAAATGGCCCATTGAAACCCATTAAAACGTTGTTTAAATCTGAGGCTGTCAGTAATACATGAAACATGATTTTTGCACAAACATCCTTTCATTTTGAAGCAAAAGCATTATATTTGCATTATATAGTGTATTCCACCAGATGACGTCACTACATATTTATTCCCTATGGGTGGAAATGCACCTTATTTTAGGCAATAGGCAATGTTTAATAGGTGGCCATTTTTGGTCTCTAACGCACTAAGTGGGATTTTTTGCAAAGTGGGACTGTGATCATCCAAATCTAAAGTTTTCTCTTTGCATTTAGTTTATTGAAAATAATTGAATTTTTGTGTTTTTTCCTCTTATACAAATCGATGGTTTCGCAAACAAAACTGGTAATTAAAGGGTTAAAATCCTGAAATTGAATACATTTTTGGTAGTTATGATGAGGACTGATGCTGGTTAAAAGATTTAACTTGGTAAAAGTGGAAAATAATAATAATATATAATATTTTAGGCAATGTTTAATATGTGGCCATTTTTGGTCCTTAATGCACTCAACGGTGTTAAAAATCGAATGCAGCACAAGAGTTAAGTGTGTGACTGACTCAGAAACTGTGAATGACAGTGATGACAATCGGATTGGACAAAATGGCAATAAAAAAAAAAAGAAAAAGTACTATATTCAACAGTTTTCGCTCTGGTACTGAAACTGGCACAGAGAACCGCAATATTTTACTGGTATTGGTACCGACTACTGTAACTTTTTGTACCGTGAAAACCCTACAGACCCGTCCTGTAGACTTCAGTCATGTGTGTCACGTGCTCACCCAGCTCATGCGTAACGTTGAATCCGTCCCTCGCCACGTCTGCAGCCGAAGTGATGACGTCTTTCCACGACAGTCTAGAGAAGGGCGAACACGCACCACGGTCAAGCATTTAAAGTGACAATTGATACAAATATGAAAAATAATTCTCTATTACTCAGTAAGATGTCTTCAAGTGGGTGCACAATAGGACCTATAGGAGCTTAAAATTGTCCACAATATCCCAAAACCACAAGCAGAAATCTCATTTCCAGTGGCATAAAATGCCTAGACCAGTCATACAAGTTAGCAATCTCATTTATTTTCTTTAAGAATAGTTATACCTTTTTAATTCTGTTACATTTCTACCGTCAATAGTGTAGCGATGTATGAGGTACAGCTCACACGGAAGACACTTGCAAACAAAGCAGCTTTCTGTTGGTCAACACAATGAATCTGTGTGAACAACATGAACTTGATGCTAAATATGCATGTGGAAATCTTTCAGCCCAGAGTGACATTCCTAAATCATGTGATCCTAAATCCACATTGGACTGGATTTTGAACAGAAAACCCCAGCCTGAAATGCCCTGTTTGTAGTTCTGCCATTATTTCTGTGATTAAGCTGTGTCACCATGTAACATTTCCATAATGCCCGCCCCTTCAGACTTACGGCTGACTATCAAAAATGATGACCATTAAAATACCAGCCTAATGACTATGATGTAATGATGACGGTGTGGTTTCAGTCTGCCGCCTCAAATGATTCACACAGACATGGCAAAACAAGTGAAAATATTTAATAAAACACAAACCTACAACACACTGATTATTCAGACAAATGGATATTAAAATGAAAGAGGATGAAAAAAAATAAGAGTTGGGGGGAATTTTTTTTAAATTATAAACCCATGACAACAATGTCCTGTTTACATAAATACTCCATCCTGTTATCACATTCATGATCAGACATACCACTGTATAATGCACATATATATTCAGGCATGTGATTGGCTAAGGACAAAAAAGCAGGAAAATGTACCGAATCACCCCCCCCCCCCCCCCGCCCCCCCCAATCAATATATACCCCAATATCTTTTCCGCTTTTCTGTTTTTTGTTGTTTAATTAACATTAAATAGATAGTTCTCCCAAAAAAAATAATTTTCATCATTTACTCTCTCAAGTTGTTTTAAACCTGAAAAAGTTTCTTTCTTCTGTTTAAGTTACTTAAGTTATTTGGAAGAATGTCGGTAACCAAACAGTTGATGTACCCCAGTGATTTCCATAGTAAATTTTTCCCTATGGATGTCAATGGGGACCAGCAACTGTCTGGTTACCCACATTCTTCAAAATATCTTCTTTTTTGTTCAGCACAAGAAATAAATTAATACAGGTTTGGAACAACATTACAGTGAATAAATAATGACAGAATTTTTATTTTGGGGTCAACTATCCATTTAAGAACAAGCGGCTGCATTTTTATTATTAGGGCTACTGTCACTTTAAGACCTGGACGCGACAAGCAGATTTCTCTCAATTTTCTCGGTTTGCTTTGAGTTTAGACAACCAAATGTTCTTATGTAAACCTTGTGTGTATTTGAGAGTATTAGCGAAATAATACTCGAAAGATAACTTAGTCCAGCAACCAGGCGCTGTTAGACAAGCTTTTAGTACATGTGCACGTCGGGTGTTCGCGCTCAGAACTGCGCATCAGCAATGAATGACATGTTTAACCGGCAAGGCTTTAAAGCACGTGCAAATTAACTTTTGTGAACTCACTGAACTGATGTAGCCGTTCCTCTGCGTTAATATTGCGAGTATTTGTCGCGTTGTACACTAATGCTGTTGAGACGGAGGTATCAGGACTGCAACAGAATGCACGATATAGCTGCTACATATTTCTACAAAAGCAGTCAGCAGCTTGCTTGGAGCAATGATCATAGCGCAAATTTGAAATATATAGATATATCGCCCAGTCCTGGTGACCTAACTGTGATGTTCTTGTCAACTAACAACGATACCAGCGCGAGAGCGACTAGAGATACGAAATTGAGCAGGTGAACAAGCTGAACCAATTAGACATTTTCTGGCTGAACGCAAATACGTCCTTGTTGATACTTTGAAAGGAACTTTCTGTTCGCACGTCAGCCAGTTATGGGTTATGTCCTCATTCTCTCCCTTTCACTCCGGTTGCCGACACCCGTCCCCCTCTTTTTTTTTTTCTCAGATCTGCATGATTCACGTAGGTCACATTTTCAGGTCGGAAAATCCGGAATTCCGGATTAATCCGGAAAAATCACATCCCTGTATATTTCATTTTAAGAAGACATGACAGAATGTGGGCAACAGTCTGGGCAAAAGAGTAGAGTAGACCGATCACAACAGACTGGGTCATCTGACCAATCAGAGCAGAGTAGACCAGTCACAACAGACTGGGCCATCTGGCCAATCAGAGCAGAGTAGACCGATCACAACAGACTGGGTCATCTGACCAATCAGAGCAGAGTAGACCAATCCCAACAGACTGGGCCATCTGACCAATCAGAGCGGAGTAGACCAATCCCAACAGACTGGGCCATCTGACCAATCAGAGCGGAGTAGACCAGTCACAACAGACTGGGCCATCTGACCAATCAGAGCGGAGTAGACCAGTCACAACAGACTGGGCCATCTGACCAATCAGAGCAGAGTAGACCAATCCCAACAGACTGGGTCATCTGGCCAATCAGAGCAGAGTAGACCAATCACAACAGACTGGGCCATCTGACCAATCAGAGCTGAGTAGACCAATCACAACAGACTGGGCCATCTGACCAATCAGAGCAGAGTAGACCAATCCCAACAGACTGGGCCATCTGACTAATCAGAGAATCAGAGCGGAGTAGACCAATCCCAACAGACTGGGCCATCTGACCAATCAGAGCGGAGTAGACCAGTCCCAACAGACTGGGCCATCTGACCAATCAGAGCAGAGTAGACCAATCACAACAGACTGGGCCATCTGACCAATCAGAGCGGAGAAGACCAGTCCCAACAGACTGGGCCATCTGACCAATCAGAGCGGAGAAGACCAGTCACAACAGACTGGGCCATCTGACCAATCAGAGCAGAGTAGACCAATCACAACAGACTGGGCCATCTGACCAATCAGAGCTGAGTAGACCAATCACAACAGACTGAGCCATCTGACCAATCAGAGCGGAGTAGACCAGTCACAACAGACTGGGCCATCTGACCAATCAGAGCGGAGAAGACCAGTCCCAACAGACTGGGCCATCTGACCAATCAGAGCGGAGTAGACCAGTCACAACAGACTGGGCCATCTGACCAATCAGAGCAGAGTAGACCAATCACAACAGACTGGGCCATCTGACCAATCAGAGCTGAGTAGACCAATCACAACAGACTGGGCCATCTGGCCAATCAGAGCAGAGTAGACCAATCCCAACAGACTGGGCCATCTGACCAATCAGAGCAGAGTAGACCAATCCCAACAGACTGGGCCATCTGACCAATCAGAGCAGAGTAGACCAGTCACAACAGACTGGGCCATCTGACCAATCAGAGCAGAGTAGACCAATCCCAACAGACTGGGTCATCTGGCCAATCAGAGCAGAGTAGACCAATCACAACAGACTGGGCCATCTGACCAATCAGAGCTGAGTAGACCAATCACAACAGACTGGGCCATCTGACCAATCAGAGCAGAGTAGACCAATCCCAACAGACTGGGCCATCTGACTAATCAGAGAATCAGAGCGGAGTAGACCAATCCCAACAGACTGGGCCATCTGACCAATCAGAGCGGAGTAGACCAGTCCCAACAGACTGGGCCATCTGACCAATCAGAGCAGAGTAGACCAATCACAACAGACTGGGCCATCTGACCAATCAGAGCGGAGAAGACCAGTCCCAACAGACTGGGCCATCTGACCAATCAGAGCGGAGAAGACCAGTCACAACAGACTGGGCCATCTGACCAATCAGAGCAGAGTAGACCAATCACAACAGACTGGGCCATCTGACCAATCAGAGCTGAGTAGACCAATCACAACAGACTGAGCCATCTGACCAATCAGAGCGGAGTAGACCAGTCACAACAGACTGGGCCATCTGACCAATCAGAGCGGAGAAGACCAGTCCCAACAGACTGGGCCATCTGACCAATCAGAGCGGAGTAGACCAGTCACAACAGACTGGGCCATCTGACCAATCAGAGCAGAGTAGACCAATCACAACAGACTGGGCCATCTGACCAATCAGAGCTGAGTAGACCAATCACAACAGACTGGGCCATCTGGCCAATCAGAGCAGAGTAGACCAATCCCAACAGACTGGGCCATCTGACCAATCAGAGCAGAGTAGACCAATCCCAACAGACTGGGCCATCTGACCAATCAGAGCAGAGTAGACCAATCCCAACAGACTGGGCCATCTGACCAATCAGAGCAGAGTAGACCAATCACAACAGACTGGGCCATCTGACCAATCAGAGCAGAGTAGACCAATCCCAACAGACTGGGCCATCTGACCAATCAGAGCAGAGTAGACCGATCCCAACAGACTGGGCCATCTGACCAATCAGAGAAGAGTAGACCAATCACAACAGACTGAGCCATCTGACCAATCAGAGCAGAGTAGACCAATCACAACAGACTGGGCCATCTGACCAATCAGAGCAGAGTAGACCAATCACAACAGACTGGGCCATCTGACCAATCAGAGCAGAGTAGACCAATCCCAACAGACTGGGCCATCTGACCAATCAGAGCAGAGTAGACCAATCACAACAGACTGGGCCATCTGACCAATCAGAGCAGAGTAGACCAATCACAACAGACTGGGCCATCTGACCAATCAGAGCAGAGTAGACCAATCACAACAGACTGGGCCATCTGACCAATCAGAGCAGAGTAGACCAATCACAACAGACTGGGCCATCTGACCAATCAGAGCAGAGTAGACTGGGCTTTTTGGATGGGCTTTAAAGAGACAGGAACTACAGTGCATTTCAGACAGAAGGTGAGATGAGGAATTGCTATACCTTCCATACAGCTGATGAGCCTGGTGCAGTCCACTGATCATGCCTGGGACGGCCACGGACAGACCCGACTAACAGACACAGAGAGACACGTCAGCGCCTGCAGAACCAGCACACTGCAGATACTGTGTTTGTGCAAACACCTGCACTTATTGATTTGCTTCGGATTTTTAAGAACATCATATGACGCACATTAAGCCAAGATGAAAGCAGATCAAAATAAAGCTTTACCCTTTGATTAACATTTATCATCATGTCCTCGTGAATCCCGGAGGGTGCCATCTCACGGAAGTCAATGACCCGGCTCTCGTTATTCCGGATGTCATGGATGAGCATCACGCCACCCCTGAGAAGAAAGCACGATAGAGTCACTCACTGTTGTTGATGAATCACCCACAAAATCAGTTTCTCCATCCCTGCACACGTGCCTCCTCGCAGCACTCTCTTCAAGCCTCCGGGGGTCTTAGGACCAATCCAATTTCCATGAACTTTACAGTTATTTCTGGTTATTTCTTCTTTTGAAAAAATCCTTCAACAGATTTCTTTCTAGACTTTTGAAATAATATTTAAACAATTATAATCAAGGAGACTTTGCACTCAATTTCTCATTGATTTCTCAGAAAGACAAACATCACAGAGATATGTAAAAGATTTTACAACAGAAAATTCCTAAGATTTTGCTCACTTCTATTACTTTTCCAGTGCAAACACAATTCCCTGACAGTGGGAAACCAGTGTCTACTTTTCTTAAGCTCGTAATCTTTAAAGGGATAGTTCACCCAAAAATGGAAAATCTGTCATTAACTCACGCTTGAGACTTTTGTCCATCTTCAAAACACAAATGAAGACCCTGAGAGACTTCTGTGCCTCTGAAAGTCCATTACACCTCAATTTTACACTTAAAAAAGTTCATAAAGGCGTTGTAAAACTGATTCATTCATATGGATTGGTTTAATCCGGGACTTCTGAAGAGACACGATTGCTTCATATGTTAGATGTTTTGAGCTTATGTTTACCAAATATCATTTTTGGGTAAACCAACCCTTTAAAGTTTCCCTTAGATAAAGAAAGCCAGTGGTTAAGCTCGTACCCGCCGATGCCCGAGGCGTGGGGGTGGATGATGCCCAGGCAGAGGGAAGCGGCGATGGCGGCGTCCACGCTGGACCCGTGTTTGCCCAGGACGTCCAAGCCCAGAGACGTGCAGCGGGCCACGTCCGACACCACTGCGGCCTGACTGTACACCTGAGGGAAGCGGTCACACAGAGGCCAAAAAAAAAAAAAAAAAAAAAAAAAAAACCACCAAAAAATGATACGTTTGATTGGACAAAACATTAATAGCTAGGGCTGGGTAATAAATATCGATTTCTCGATATTAATCGATTCTCATTTTTATGAACCGATATCGATTGTTTAATCTCAAGAATCGATTAGTCATCCTGTTTCATTTGAATGAATGGATCATTGTATCGCGGCTGCGCGCATCCAAAAAACTCACAATAATCTTTGTCCTTTGTTACTATTGATATGAAACAAAGTCTCAATTTTCAAATTACATCCATTTTCTTTAGAAATTCAAAAACATAAATAGAGTTTTGGCGCTGTGGCGTGAGATCGCTCTGGAGAAGCAGCAGCGCTGATCTCTCTTCCGGGTTAATAATACCAGTCACAGCGCCAAATAAACATGAATGAGCATCTGAAAGTGTGTTAAAGATAGAGCACAACTTATCGAAATCTGTATCATGTCACATTGATTCGCTCAACCAGCGTTTCAACCGTGGAAAGACGTCAATTAAACAGCTTGTATTCAATGTCATGTATCGTCATATTTACCTCAGAAAACCCACATAAACTCGTTAGTCAGCTAGAAAAAAATAACTCTAGAGAGGAGCATTTTGCTAAATATATACACCATATTACATATGCATTATAATCTTAATGTTCTTCAATATTGAATGCATATTTGAATAAATCTGGCAAGTTTTTATGACAGCCACCATTTAAATGTTTATATTTCATATAATCTTATTATAAAAATAAATAAAAGTGTAATTTAAGTGTTTGTATAGCTACAAAACAGTTCATTATTACCTTCATATTAGGCTAATGAAGCCTATAGGCTACAACTCGACTCCCATAGTTTACAGCATTAGTTAGAGATTTGATTCCCTTGAGAAAAAATGGCCATTTATTGTAACTGATATCCAAAATAATCGATATTGAATCGAATCGAAATCGAATTGCAAGCTTGTGAATCGAAATCGAATCGAATTGTGAAATTTGTCTCAATACCCAGCCCTATTAATAGCACACGTTTTCTCAATGAGCAAATCAACTTGAGGCACTACCAAGCCCACCAACTATCTTTTTTGCTAGTGTTAGCCAAAGGTAAGCAGTTTTCCTTCGGTTAACACTGATTACGTTTACATGCAGCCAATTTTCGGGTTATGGTCGGGTTAAGGTCACTATTCGGGTTTCTGAACATTAGGAATAACCCGTTTACATGCGTGAGCAGAGACAGTTTCTCCTGTATACATGGAATTGCAATACCCCGATGTAAACGGCGACGCGCGGTTAGCGTCTAGACATACGGACAACCTTAAGACACAATATGCGTCATTTCTGATTGTTCTTCCTGTATCCAAAGACAACAATAACAGCAGCACGCTGATAATGAATAGTTCGGGGCAGATAGCGATCGCCTTTGTTTGCGCTTTGATGCTGGTAACGTTACTGAGCTCGCTCCAAAAGTAAGCTCGCCATGTTTACTTCCGGTATACTGCACGCAGATTTTTGTATGCGCTGAGAAGTTTCTCTACTCAAAAGACCAAGATTCCTTGATGTGCAGAACACAAATCACTATGGGGATATGCCGACGTGTTTACATGACCAAAAATTCGGGTTAGAAAAGGGGTACCCCAGGTATAATATCCCGGTTTTTAAAATCCGGGATATGAGCATATTCAGGTTTTTGCCGGTGTTTACATAGCCGTTTGCCACCGGGTTATTGCTAATATCCCAGTTTTGAACGGGTTATTAGCTGCATGTAAACTTAGTCAGTGTGTTGCAGTGTGTGAGCGCACCTGAGGGTCTCCAAAGTAGATTTGCATGATGAGGGCCACGGTGACCCCGGTGGCGAAGGTCAGGCAGGCAGTGATGATGACGGTCAGGCCGTCCCGTGTGCACGCGCACTCCTGCGCCAGCGGGTCTCTGGTGGTCTCTCTCAGGGGAGAGATGTCGTGCCGGGCCAGGTCCGAGGCGGAGGAGGGCAGCCGCTGCAGCCGGGCCGAGTTCAGGAACAGATCCGGCTCTGAGAGACAAGGCACCCTCATTCATACAGCGCTTTTAAAGGGATACTCCACTTTTTTTTTGGAAATAGGCTCATTTTACCACACCACCAGAGTTAAAAAGTTGAGTTTTACCATTTTTGAATGTATTCAGCTGATTTTTTGATATTTAGAAGAATATCAGTAACCAGACAGTTTCTGGTCTCATTGACTTCCATAGTATATTTTTTTCCTACTATGGAAGTCAATGAGACCAGAAACTGTCTGGTTACTGATATTCTTCTAAATAGCAGAAAATGGGCTGAATGGATTTGAAAACGGTAAAACCCAACTGTTTTACTCTGAGGGAGTGGTAAAATGAGCATATCGTATCCCTTTAACATGTATATTTGTTTCAAAGCAGCTTTACAATGAGAACAGGAGATTACAGTAACAGATTATTTAGGCTTTACAGCAGCTCTAGAATAAAGTTATTGTCCAGCTAAAGTTAGTTTTGATTGATTCACTTCTGTCGCAATGATCATCTTAACTTAAGGCCCGCTAATGCCTTGTCCAGATTACACGACATTTTTTACTGTTACGATAGTCACTGTGTCAGATTACGCTATTTTGACTCCTAAAATCTTGTCTTGATGTGGACAAGACACACGTCAGACTACACGTTGCTTCCTGACCAGTCATCGCATGCCGTCTTTAATGGCGCGCGTGATGTCATCGAGAAGGCAAAACTAGTAGCGAGTGACTTCCGGAAACGAACGTAAACAAACAGAAAAACGTAAAAAAAAAGAGAGAAAACCTGACAGTGGACACGTTCCTGGATTGCTCGAAGAGGACAGTATGGGCAGTCAATTCTCCAAAGAGAACTTGAGGTAAAATATTGTTTCTTATATATTTTTATTTTTATTTTTAACGTTAGCACCATCGTCTATCTTTCGTTTCGCCATTTTTGAAAGGTGTGTACTGAAAAGCTTCTGTGCTCCTATTGGTCAACCCGATACATGTGACCAAACCGTCGTGGACGACGCAGACGCAACGTAGGTTATCGCCCACTATGACACGTTTTACGAATCCCTACAATACCCTATGTCAAACGGATTGTGCCAAAATCGGGCTAAAATCATTTAATCTGAACAGGCATAACACGACCCTTAAAGGGTTAGTTCACCCAAAAATGAAAATTAAGTCATTAATTACTCACCCCCATGCTGTACCAACCCCGTAAGACCTTCGTTCATCTTCGGAACACAAATGAAGATATTTTTTATTAAATTTGAGAGCTGTATAACTACCACATTGGCTCCTAAGGGACTGGCTCTTGACAGCCCAGAAAGTCAATGAAGAAAATGTTTAAATATCCCAAGTGACTACCGTGGCTCAACTATATGTTTATCAAGCGACGCGAATACTTTTTGTGCGAAAAAACAAACAAAAATAACGAGTTTATTCGACTATTTCTTTTCTTCCTTGTAGGCCAGAACGAGACTTCCTTATAGATTTCCACGACGCATGCGCGAGATTTGCGATCTACTCACACCAGCTTACACTACTTCAGATCGCAATTCTCGCGCATGCGTCGTGGAAATCTATAAGGAAGTCTCGTTCTGGCCTACAAGGAAGAAAAGAAATAGTCGAATAAACTCGTTATTTTTGTTTGTTTTTTCGCACAAAAAGTATTCGCGTCGCTTGATAAACATATAGTTGAGCCACGGTAGTCACTTGGGATATTTAAACATTTTCTTCATTGACTTTCTGGGCCGTCAAGAGCCAGTCCCTTAGGAGCCAATGTGGTAGTTATACAGCTCTCAAATTTAATCAAAAATATCTTCATTTGTGTTCCGAAGGCGAACGAAGGTCTTACGGGGTTGGTACAGCATGGGGGTGAGTAATTAATGACTTAATTTTCATTTTTGGGTGAACTAACCCTTTAATGCGATTGGGCCTCTGCATGATACCGGTGCCACCAGCTCAAGGACGCAAACCTCGGAAAATGTTCCAGGTGCAAGCGTCGACATTTTAAAAAACTGTTATCATCTTTCCGAAAACTACAAAAACGCAAATCTGTGAAACCGCTGACGGCGTGCACATGCGTATTAGTCTATAGGTATGCGTGTTTGAATATAGACTCTAAAAAATGCTGGGTTATTTCAACCCAAATTTGGGTCAAATATGGACAAACCCAAATGCTGGGTTAAAAATGGAATTAAAAAATTTACAGCTGAAAATGAAAGTTGAAGTTGGGTTAAAATTTTTAATTACATTTTTAACCCAATATTTGGGTTTGCCCATATTTGACACACATTTGGGTTGAAACGAAAAGACTATCGTCTTTCTTCACGAACAGTCCTTTTTTTTATTCACTTCCACATGTCCATGCGAACTGGAATTACTTTGACAGTGTTTGCTCTGTACAGGAGGCCTTCACAGGGAGAGACGGCATCAGACGCGTTCGCTCACCTGTGTCCTGCTCACTGAGGAAGTTCTCGTCATCTTTGCGTGATTTGAAGGCGCTGTCGGCGGAGGCATCATCTTCCGGGAGTCTGGGGAAGCTGGTGATGCTCATGTAGTCCACAGGGGAGTACGCACTGGTCAGAGCCGCGTCCTTCTCCACCACGGTCACTCCCGTCTCGGCTGCCGGAGCGTACATGCTTCTCCTGAAACCACAGACCATCAGCCGGATGGAGGACCATCACTCTCGTACGCCAAAACCCACAACGATTCAGCATTTGAGCACTTACGATTCCATGGTCCTGAATTATTTTGAATCGGTTTTTTTTTGGTTCAAATCTAGAATAAGGTCTGTGGTGAACTCAAGCTCAAGATATTTTTACAATATCAAATACATCAGTAATGCCATCCTGTGGTTTATTAATGCGTTTTCTTTCTGTAGAGCAGCTTTATGGCTGAATTGAATTTGTTTCATAATTGATGAACATTAACCCTGTTATTAAAGGAGTCATGAACTGTTTTTTTTTATTTATTATATTGTTGTCTGAGGTCAATTTATGACGTTCACTTTAAACATTAAAATGAATAAGTAATAGGCTATTTTCTACCCTAGTTTTGAGCCTTGTTTTATCCTCTTTGACGTCATAGTTCCCCACTTTGAAAAACGAGTCGTTTGCTGAGGCTGGTGTCAATAAAAGCTTTAAAATTTTATTGGACTAACAAGGACGTTTTCAGTTCTGAAACTTACTGGATATTCTTATATTATGATGACCTCTTAGAAGGAAAATTTGATTTCTCAGTTCATCACCCCTTTAAACTGAACTAAATAATGATGTTATTGTTTCCTCTTTTAAAATAGCCGCTTTACAGTTGAAATTATTTCAGAATCAATGGATTAGTTCACCCAAAAATTAAAATTATACCATAAAACTCGCCTTCAAAAGAGCCTTGCTAGGTGTACATGCATTGTTCTTTCAGCCAAACACAATCAGAGTTAAATTACAGTTTTTCTCAGTCACTTTGGTAGATTTGTCGAATCATCCTCGACATTTGCAAAACAGTAAATGCATTTCTCAAAACAATTCGTTCAAATAGCAAAACACCATGGGTTCCCTGCAAAAGCCGGTCTCTTGCTCAACATCCTCAGATCTTTCAGTGAACATGGCAGTGCATCAGAATTAAAAGTGCTTGTGTCGTTGTGTACGGATCAAATCGCTTAGTCGTGTCGTCAAAATAACAGTGTACTCTGGAGATGATGGATAAAGTTTTGATGACAATTATTGTAAATTAATAAAACACCTTAGTGTGTGGGGGAGTTTGATTGCAAGAGACTGGACAAGATTCACATTTACCCTTTTACTGTTTGCACTTTAATTTGTTGACAGACCATGTCATTGCGAAAGCCCACAGAAAAAAAAAAAAAAAAAAAAACGAAATGTGAACTAGACAGATTTAGAAAAACATTCTAATGGAAATGTATGCTTGACATATTATTACAACTTGTTCAAATATTTTGCATGTAAAAACTCGAATGTGTAAATGTTGTGGGGGGAGAGACTATTCAGCAGAGACCCGTTATAATACATTTTGATCAACATGACATAAGCAATTGATAATGTAGGAATTGTACATTATCCTTTCCATAGATGTACCAAAGCATTTGCAACTTGAAAAACTGAATGAAAAACTGTTTTTGATGTTTACAAGTGACACAATGATTTGAAGATTGAACAATTAGTTTTGAGAATTTCAAATCTCATTCGAGAAGTGTACCAAAGTGAGTGACTGAGAAAAACTAGAGAGTTACTCAAGCTTTTCAATGGAGACTGAGTTTTGAAGCCCAAACGAGCGCATCCGTCCACATTACAGCGCTCCACACGACTCCAGGGGTTAATACAGGCCTTCTGGAGCGAAGCCATGCGTTTATGTAATATAACTCAGGCTGTGTACGGCTGAAAGAAGAAAGTCATATACAGGATGGGTTGAAGGTGAATAAATTATGGGATAATTGTCACTTTTGGGTGAACTGAAACTTTAGCATTACTTACATGTTTATTAGAACTACACAAATATGTTAAAAAATTAAATAAAATAAATAATAAAAGCTCTGGAGATTCTTTGGGCCTCATGTCGAGTTGTTAGCTACTTTGATTTGCCTTAGTTTGCATGCTTATCCATAATTGTACACATCCTTTTATAAATACCAGGTATGCATTTTATGTGATAATATTTACGGATAGACTACTTTAAAGAAAAAATCATTAAATGTCCCACAACAGGAATATTTTAAATAAACTAAGCTAATAAAAAAGTAAAAATAAAAAAGAAGACCAGTTATTTTCACTATATACATGTTGATTTAAATATATATATATATAAGTTTCTTTATAGATTTTGTAAACCGTCCCTTTAATTATAACTATAATGACCAATTGCATTCACAGTGATTTAGCACAAACCTCTAATGGGTCATACTTACTATTTGGTGCCATTTCAGCTTGGTAACTTCCTATAAAACATTTTTTTAAACAATTTTCCCAATTTAATAATTGTATCTGAAAAAGGGATTGTTACACTACAAGAAAAATATAACAGAATAGCTCAGGATATTATTGACCAAAATATATGTATATATTTATAGATATACAGTATTTGACCAAATTCTGTAAGAGGACACTCAATTAATCTCAAATAAAGTGTTTTGAATGCACAGTTGTTGTAACATTTATATTTTCCAAGAGCTGAAATGTCCCCACTTCACCTTGCAAGTGTATTTAACAAGGTGTTCAGAAACAAGCATTATCTTGAAAAACTCAACTAATTCAATTCTTCAATATATCACAGCCTCAAAGGCCTCCATATGTCGAAGGATGATGATGCTCGTTTAGCTAATATCTACACAGCATCGCCTCCCTATTTGCGATATCCAGAAAGAAACAATTTGTCATGGATGTTGTCTGTGGGCTATAATAAAACACCACGTCATAGATATATCAGAGATGCGCTATTAAGAGCCTGCGCTTCCTGAACCAATCAGTTCCCCGTCACGGTATCACTGCTGTGTTACAGATCACATCCTAATAGATCACAGAACAACCAGTGTCGTGTGAAATACATACATATATAGGCCCTATATAATACAGCGTTCAGGTTCATCCGTCACACACACACAAAACCACAACAAACCGGAGCGCGCGCGTTCAACGCGACATCGACTAATTTCCATCCTTCTGTTATTATTTCCCATCCGTGACACGGAGGTCAGAGCTGTGTCTTGTAAACATACAGCTGATTCATTCACACACTCGCTGTGTTTTCACACGGATACGGAGCAGAAACACTGAAGGATCAGCTGACATGTTAACGCGATGTTAAAGTCGCAGGTGTGCGCGTTTCAAGACGAGCAACGGAATAAACACAACACAAAGGTCTTGGCATGTTTAAAACGTCTGACGCAGCCTATATTAGCAATTATTAACAGCTATAATGTTTTAAATGCAGCCTTTCCATCATACTTACAGGTTAAACGTGCGGTTCAGCTCCTTTCTCACATATTAGTACTGGCGAACAAGTGCAGTCATTTCTTTAGATCAAGCACACAGACACTGCGCATGCGTCACACCTCGTGAAGAGACGCGGATCCTGCAGAACAGGTTCATCAATCAAAGGTGTGTGTGTGTGTGTGACTAAATGCATGTCAAACACACTGAGGTTTTTCCGAATAATGGACAATGTGGGTGTAATAATTAGGTTTACACTGTAGCTAACCCTTATTTTTATGTGTAGCAGACAACGCAAACAAAAATAGGCTATACTAGCTACACTATACCTCAAGCCGTTTGACCTTTTATTCATTTCCAGGATATGTGTGCCCGACCCTGCTCCTGCCGATCGATTGTCCTGCACAGTTTATCTCAAACCCTAATCAAACACACCTGAAGCAACCAAATAAGGTCTTCAGGATCACCTTAAAATTAAAGGCAGGTGTGTTTGATTAAAGTTGAAGATGAACTGTGCAGGACAGTCGATCGGCAGGAGCAGGGTTGAAAATGTAATTGTCGATATCAACAAATGAATTAGATTTTTCCTTGTAACAATGCATTTTTTTGATATCAGGAATAAGATTTCCTCTAGTATGCTAATTATTGATACCAACATTTACATTTTCACTAGTTAAAATGATAATTCTTGATATCAACAATTGAATTTGAACTAGTAAAAATTATAATTGTTGATATCTGTAATTGTATTTTCACTAGTGAAATCTCACCATAGGCTGCCATTCAAAATCAATTGTTGATCTCAAGAATTTATTTTTTACTAGTACAAATATCATTTTTGAGATCAACATTGTTACTATGTGAAATCCTGATATCAATAATTAAATTGTCACTAGTTAAAAAGTCTATTCTTGATATCAACAATTCAATAAAATGTATTTCACAATGTATTTCACATTCATGATATCAGAAATTAACATTGTCACTAGTGAAAATTTAATTATTGATATCAAAAATGAACATTGTTACTATAGCAATTCAATTGTTGATAGACATTTTAAGTAGTAACAATTGAATTCTTGATATCAAAAATAAAGGTTTTTACTAGTAATAATTGTATTTCTGATATGTGAAATTGGTATTTCACTTCTTGATATCAACAATTGGTTTTGAATGGCAACCAATGGTGACATTTCACTAGTGAAAATACAATTGTTAATATCAAGAATGACATTTTTTATATCAAGAATTACATTTTTGATATCAAAAATGTATTTGTTGATATCAAAAAATGTAATTGTTGATATCAAAAAATGGCATTGTTGATATCAATAATTCATATCCTGGAAATGAATAAAAGCTAAAACGGCTTGCCATATGCCTATTGCCATTCCCAGAATATAAATTGTTAATATCAAGAATTATAGTTCTTACTAGTTGAAATTCAACTGTTAGTATCAAGAATTATAGTTTTTAGTTCAAATTGAATTGTTGATATCAAGAATGAAAATTTTTACTAGTTGAAATGTAATTCCTGATAGCAAAAATTGCTATTGTTACTAGAAGAAATCTAATTCCTGATATCAATAACTATTATTTTAACTAGTGAAAATGTGATTGTTGATATCAAGATATGATTAAAAGTTAAAACGCCTTGCCATACTATACCATGGTAGTATTGTGGTATTCTTTGAAATGTCTCTAACGTTTTTGTGAGATTTATAACAGTTGTCATTAGCTATATTTTCAAGTCAAGTGAGTGAAGATGAAGAAATAAGCACACAGGTGAATAATGAGTCCAGATTGCAGTTGCATCCTGAGTGTTTATTGTTATTGTCTGGTACCTGCATTTCTGAATGGATGCTGGAAACCCATCATAGTATTTTGCATAGGTCTCTGATGCCCATGACGTATGGATGAAACAGTCGGCACATCATGAAAACCATGCAGAATAGTGAAAGGCACAATCACCATAGATATCATAGACACCAATCTTTATAATACTCTATTTTGTACTTTGTTACTAAGGTGAACATCTCTTCTAAATAACAATATGAGGAAAAATACAAGCATATTTATTTTTGTCTTTTTTTTTTCTCATTTCATGTTTTCAGTCAATCCTCCCTTAAATCACAATAACTATATTTGCTTCCACCAGCCTCTCATGAGGCCAAACGGACATCATTCTAAAGTCCCACAGACTAAATTAATCATATTGAACACACCCACACGCACACACACACACACAGAGAGAGAGAGAGAGAGAAATAACACAGAGTTTACAGTGCCCGGCTGTGACGGTGAACAACAGAGGTGGATCTCTTCAGAGGGCAGAGATCACTGATTTTACGTTCATTACGTGATATTGCCTTGTCCACTTGATCTAATACATAGAAACAATGCGAAGAGAAGACGACCTTCGAGTGGACGATGTTAAGGACCCTTATAAGGCTACAGGGCATTGGATTTTTCTAGATGCACCACTGACATTCGTACTGCTCTCTCTGTAGAGTCAATATGATGAAAAATCAGTCAATTTCAAATGAAAACAAAGAAATTAAAGCATTTACATTATACTTACATTATTTTGTTAAGAGATAGCTAACTACAATAATAGATTTACAGATTTTGGCAGGCGATTGGAAAGACTACAAGAAGAATTCCTAAAATGATTAAACATTAAATAACAGGAGAAATAAAGAAAATTGCATGTGAAATCAAACAATGCAACAACAGTGGAATCGACAACATGGCAAATGTTGGTTCGTTTCGTAAATCACGCAGCAGACGGAAGCGTACTCAAGTTTTTGGAGCGACATATGATTAAACGATACCATGAAAACAGGAAGGTGATGTTTCCAAACGCAAACACTGAACTGTAAATAGATTGCGACTATATACATTTGAATGCAACTAATTGTTTACCTCTTAAGGTAGCTTTGTACCCCAACTCATGCATGTTGGAATGGCATCTCATTCACCAACGCAAACGAAAACATACTGCTAAATACCATGATTCTCCATAAAACGTATGACAGTGCAAACGTAGTCTCAAAAAATGTACAAACATATAATTATATACTTTCAGCACCATTGTTAGTCTATTCATTACTGAATACACACATAAGATAGATCACAATGTGGTGGACGCAT
The DNA here is from genome assembly GCF_016745375.1 of Pimephales promelas. Next base: position 7,874,869 of record NW_024121366.1, on the reverse strand, counting down.
TTGCTGTAAATGTGCTGAGGGCATTTGCTGACTATCGAGGAATAGCACATTTTAGGATAGTTCGTGTGATTGCATGTGCGCCGAGTCCGTCACAAGAGAGACAGGCAAACATCAGAGGGCACTGAAGATGTAAATCACAATCATATGATCAATTTAAGAGGCATGATGAAATGCAAATAATGACATCCTCTGAAAACGGATGAATTGAGTAACAGAGAAATGGTCATAAGATCTCGTTCTTTGTTTCTGTGGTCACAGTGATTTCTCACACAAGTGCGGGACAGGGGAACTTTCAAGCTGTTTTTTTTTGCTACACTAAAAATTAAGTATTTAATTACTTTTTCGTTGTTTTCCTTTTCATTTTGAGGTCATTTTAAGATTCTTGACATTTTTTTCTAAGAGTCACCCATCCTCCACAAATTCACAATCTATACTCTCCTGCACATTATAAACAATTATATCTATAGCCTATGGCAACCTCTCCTCAGTTCTATATGTTGATCATGTGACCTGTAAAGACATTGCACACTGCCCCGATACTACCCCACGATCTTTTCCTATTAGATGTTGACAGGGAGCTATAATTCAGCTTCACATCACATTTTAGGAAAATGACAAACGGCTATATCCCTAAAAAAGATCACTGAAAAATATTTAATCTAGTGTTGTTGGCATAGTATCAGTCCTGGGCCCACCCTCAGTTTAACTGCAGGCTCTGTTACAAAAGATTACTTAAGAAGCTGCCTCAAGAGACTCCATTTCAGTAAAGTTAGCATGTTGCTAAGCTAACCCAAGGCAACACTCTAATAAACACAAATGCATGGTACACAAACATATTGGGTGAAAATATATATTGGGGTATTCCTTACCATGCAGAGTATAGAATTGATGCTGCCTGCTTTCTCCACCAATTGTTTTCCCTGTAACTTACTTCTCTAGGAAGGGTTCTGCCTTTGCAGGAGCACACCTATGAAATTGGTGTCATATCAATGAAATTCAATTGTTTGAGAGTTGAGTTTTGAGAGTTAGCGCCATAATGTTAAAAATCAGGCAGCAACATCTACTTTGAAATGACCTCTTTGCAAAAATATTCCACTATATTTGTCTTGCTCTCTAAACTCTCAACTGCCTTTTTCTGTTTAATTCTTGTTCACACTTTTATCTACATTCTTGTTTTCATGTGACTCTTTCGTTGCAGTAGGACTTTACTAAATTACGTTACTAGGTACAATTCTCTTCTGGGAATCTTAAGCCCAAAGTATACTTTGGCTGTACGCGTTCCCTGATGGTGGACGGTGCGCGTACAACGGCACGTGTGTGAGTGATTTAAGCGCTTGAATACAAAAGTCCACAAGTTAGTGCGCACGCGCCAAACGCACTTTTCCATGCTCAGGACCAAAGAGTATACTTTAAAAGGCTCAGAGCGTAACCCCGAAAGTGAAGTTTACCCAGGGGCTTTAGGTTAAATGCGTTCATTGTTTGACTTTTTTTTTGTGCTAACTAAACAAATGTGAAAAATGAACCTCATTATATTTCAACAAACAGCGTTGATGTACCTGAAGTGTCAGTGTTATACATTTATGGCGCTTTTCCACTGCATAGTACGGTACGGTTCGGTTCGGTACGGCTCACTTGTGGTGCTTTTCCACTGCATGGTACGGTACAGTACGGTTCGCTTCAGGCCGCTTTAAATGGTACCTGGTCTGTTGAGGTTCCAAGCGTACCGTACCGGTACTAAAATGTGACGTGAAACACTGCAGATCACTGATTGGTCAGACAGAATCGTCACTACCAGCGTCATTGGATTTGCGACACGAGACACTTTTTTAGCAGTATTTTTGTTTTGCTGCCACCAGCCTCATTTTAAACACATTTTTCCGTCTAGCAGTTAAAAACAACCACATACCGAGAATCAGGAACACCATCCCCTCGATAGTCTCCATTGTTCCTGTGTTGTGGGTTTGAAAATGTGGCGCTTTTAAGATGATGTCATGGCAGTAGAGGCGCGCGCAAATAACGATCAGTCCCACACACTTTGAAGGGGTACTACTGCGGTGGAAACGCAAAGCGAGCCGAACTGTTCCGCGCCGAGTCGAAGCGTACTGGGCCGAACCGTACCGTACTATGCAGTGGAAAAGCGCCTTTAGAGGGATGTTGTACAGAGTTTACATGTCTCTCCTTATCTGCTATACTCCCAGATTGGGAAACGTTTTCCCTAACTTGGGAAAGGTGTTACAAGGACACACACAGGAGGTACATGGCATTTAAGCAAATATACAGATCATCTTAGACAGAGTAATTGTGCTTTGTGGTGGCCTGCCTGCCAGATACGAGTGAGAAGAGGATAAAGATAGACTGGCTTGTGCTCAAGGACAAACCAGATTAATATGAAACTTAATAACATTATGGACGTAAAACGAGTAAAAGCAATGGGAGGACTTTAGAGGGCATTTGAGAAGGAGGGGGATTCATTGGTAGGTATGGGTTTCTTGGGTGTCTATGTGTAATAATGCCCTCAATGTAAACTTTGATGCCTCAGTGGCAGATGTTGCGCTGGCACGGTTGGTGCAGGAAGGAGTTGCGGGTGTGGGATGTGCGCCGTTGGACCTTTTCACGCACAAGGTTTTGGCGCTGTATGCGATTGCGTGCCAGGTGTCGACGCTCAGTGCGGGCTTTGGCCCTCTGGACCCTGGAGACCTGGGTGACTTTAGCTAGGGCACCTGCCTGTGCGGCCGCTCCTCGGGTCACTCGTGTGGTCATGCTGCTCCTGGTCACAGCGGGCACTGCCGATTCAGACATCCTGCTGGAAGAATGGGAAACATTTGAGTAGGAATGGAAATAATGGTGTGAAACTGGAACGTGAAAAGTAGTAAAATGGAAGTCAGAATTAAAGGCAGTGGCTTTCCAGTTTTTGATATTCAGCATGATTTTTATTTGATGTAAGTCAGGGATGTCCAGACCTGCTCCTGTAGCTCCAACTCGCCCTCACACACTTTTGGCTTTAAGTTTATAGTGATCCTGAAGATCTTGATTAGCTGATTCAGGTGTTTTAAATTAGGACTGGAGCTTACGGCCCTGTTTACACGAGAACGCTCCTGGGTGAAAACGTAAAAAAAATTGTATCGGATGTGCCTTTTGTTTACATGACGACGGCGTTTTTGGGGTTTAAAAACGCAAAAAAGTGAAACCACCCTCCAGAGTGGAAATCTTAAAAACGCTCCACTGCGTTCCCGTGTAAACGGTAAAAACGCAAAAGTCTGCTTGACAGTGAAGGTTGTACGCAGGCGCGCGGACTTGGTGTTGTTGTGTGGCAGTGCTTCACGTTGCCACCTAGCCGCCAGTAGTGCACACTACATTGAATTTCACACTCTTTTTGCGTCACCATATACACACGGATTCTAACCCCTAACCACATAGGCAAGCAAGTTTTTATCAGTGTTGGAGCTCAACTCTGCAGGACAGTGGACCTCAACCATAGAACCCCTTTGTTGCTTTCAGTTAACAGAATTACTTAATGCTGGAAATGTGTTGCGTTTCGCCTGGTTACCTCTTGTTTTTATTTTCTCTGCATTTCTTGTTTTCTAATCTAGCTTTCTAATAAACCTGGAATTTATTTACTACAAACATTGTCGGCTCTGTGAGGAATTGCTATACCAGGGTATCCAAACCTACTTCTAAAAAAAGCTACCTACCTACAGACTTCAGATTCAAAACACCTGCCCTGTAATTTCCAGCTAACTCTAAACACCTTGATTAGCTGGTTCAGGTGTGTTTGACTGGAGTTGGAGCTGAACCCTGAAGCTGAGGCAGTTGATCTCTAAGGGTTAGAGACCTAACCCCTGGATAGTCGGATAAAAGAGTATGCTAAATCAGGGGTTTTTAAACCTGTCCTGGAGGCCCCCAAGCACATATGCATCATCTAACACACCTGATTAACTCAACAACTCATTAGTACAGACTGCAAGACCCGAATTAGGTGTCTGATAAGGGAGATATACAAAATGTGCAGTGCGGGGAGACAGGTTTTGAAAATCAATAATGCATTAATTTAAATGTTGCATGTGTAAAACTTCGCTAACTGTGGAAGTGAAATTTACCTAACACTGCCGGCCAGGCTGGTGGTGCTCTCTTCCATCGGAGGGAGGGGGCCAGCCGAGACGTACACAGACATGCTGGGGTGCTCGATGAGGAGGTCTTCCATGGGACTAGCCTCTGCCGTGGCTCCCTCTGCAGTAAAACAGGGGGGAGGGGTGACAAACCAGCTCTCATCCATGCTGCAGTCACTACAGGAGCTCGAGCCCCGCTCGCTTAACAACACATTCACTTCTAATGACTCAAGGTGAGACAAGGAGGCGGATCAGGAGGAGAGCAGATGGAAGGGAGGAAGGATGTGCTGCCTCTCTCCTGCCTGCTCTAGTAGTCCTGCGTTTTTTGCAGGTATGAGGAGAGGGGCCACATATCGGAAATGCATGACATTCACTGCGGGACAGGGGCGTGCTACTGATACTGCCTCTTGCCCATCCTCGCCTTAAATGAAGTAGGAAGAGATAGAAGACAGTACAGGGGTGTTTTTCCAGAATGTGAAAGGTTTGGTTGAAGCCATGCGAATGGGGGATGCCAGTACCATGAGCACACATACCAGTAAAAGGAATTCATTCAAATATGGAGAAATGAGAAGGGATACAGAAACAACAGAAAACATAGAGAATAGGAATACTGTCATTAGTTTCTTATAACCCTTTTAAAATATTGCTATTCTCTAATCCCCATGTACTACTTTATAAAATCTCAATGACTTTGTTTCTAAAGCCTAGCCTCAACACTGCCTCAACTTTTGGCGATACTTGGGGTTGACTATTGGGAATAATGGCAAATTGGCAAAGAAATTTCACACTTCACCTTACTTATGTTTTTGTGGGCATGACAAACCTAAGAGCTCAAGGGGGTGATACAGTTATCTTTGAATGACTGTTTATTATACCAGACTATTATTATTATCTGGGTAGTTATAGATATGTAGGGCTGTCGTGGTGAATGAATTTCTCTTGCAGTGTTTTGTGATATTATTCGCTTTCATGTACATATATTGTTCCCCAGTTAAAATCACGTTCCGGGGCGGAGGCGGGGGCAGGTTTGGTGGTGTGTCCCCTCGATTGAAAAATGCATTCCATGGTAGTGGTGGGGGAGAATTGTCACCACCTTTCTCGCCTCTAGTGACACCTACTTCTTTCAGCGAGATTCTAGAGTGGCACATTCTCTAAGCACTTTACTATCCTGGTGGAGGCAGATAGGATTGGTGAATGGCAATTAAACAACACAAAGGGGTTGCAAGGTTTTGCATTTGAACAGAAACCAGCCCAAATTGCTAATCAAAAATAGCCAAAAAGATAGCTCCAATACAGTTCTGGGGTTAAAAGCGAGTTCCTTGGGGTGAAGCGGGGAGGGGATCCCC